>QNGE01001339.1:125673-173860 GCA_008508345.1 Paragonimus westermani | reverse complement strand
CCACTGCTGAGCATAGAAATTGTATTACTAACACAGGAAAGACAAAATACCTCTTCGTCGCCATCGCGAACCGTAGTGGTTTCGTAATCGTGTGCCAGCAGAACGCTTTCGTTTGAAACGAGTCCCAGTTGCAAACCAAACCGTCCATGTGTAACGTTACTGCGTAAATTGACCAGGGAAATCTCAAACTTTAAAACCGGGCCACGATATATTGGTGGTACGGCGTTGCTATTGCAGCTTTGATATTGAGACCTATTGACAATCGTGAACTGCAACGGAAGAAGAAAGAAAAATTGGAATTTTAAATAAATGGAGCCACGGAACACACAAAAGAGAAACCTGTGCACCACTTATGGGTGATTAATACAATATTTGTATTCCGGTTGAGTATTCCTAGAAGATAGCCCGCCACTTGTTTGTTCAAGGCGTCTATGTATGTGTTGAATTAACTGTAGCACCCACTGAAAACTATTTTAACTTTGAAATAAAATGTGCGTCGCCCAGACATTGTAAGCTCTCTGGTTGCCATATGTTCCGACGACTCATACAGATTAAGGATCGCTCAATTGTCCAAGTATAAATACAAACAAATGAAACATATCTTAATCAAGCTTACTGTCAAATTTCATCCGAACATTCAAGTTCAGGTGCACAGCTGTCATGATAGCGGAGGCAATCCGACACACAAACAACTTATAGGCAAAACGAACATGGATGGAACAGTTCAGATCAGCAAACATAAGTAGAGCAACTGACTCATCACGTTTTGCACTTTTATCGCACCGCTTACTTCAGGTGCAGCGAGTCAAGAGCATTAGAAAAAAGTACCGTCATCCATCACCTTGAAAGGCACAGTATATGAAATACGATCTTGCAGCACAAATTCCGATTTCTGTAAAAGCTCACCACAGATGAGTGATAACTAAATCTGAGGATATCTGGCGACCACTTCGGTAACGGCCTAGTACAATAAACCAGAGGCTTTCAAAGTGGATAGCCAACCAATAGTCTGAAAATAGCATGGCGCGATAAGGTGAGCGTCCAACAGGGGTGAAGTGGGAAGAGCTCCGTAACAAGTTCCACGGAAAACTGACGGCGTACGGCTGACAAACCTAGGGACACATTAGACAAATTTTCAAACTTTCAGCTCTGACGTAAGGTTACACCATACGTGCTCAATGAATTTCCCAGGTTCATCAACAGGAAATGTTCCACAATGCTAACTCCCCAAATTCCTCGTGATCGAATAAACCTGAAATGCAAGAGCTACTACTGAAAAAAGTAATAGTAATTGACATATCATCGAAATTCTCATTTACGCACGACCGATAATGTACCCCGAGCAACATTTCGTCTGCTCACGTCAATTACACACCCGAAACAGCCGAATACATAGGGAAATGGATGCGTGGAAGCAAAACAGCATAGCCTGCTTGATGGACACGATTTCAAAGGAGTTCGTGATGTAGTTCAATTTTGTTCTCTACTCACTGGTATGGAAACCAGAGAAGCAAAGTATTGGGTGGGTGGGTCCGGAGCGGTAATAGACATCACCACCACCATAGACAGCGATACGCCAGTGATCTTCGTTGGGTCTCAACTACCACACAACCATGAAGAAGAGAAAGGGAACCTTGTGTGGGAAGACAGAAGAGAAAAGCGGAGGACGGGAAATGACCCAACTACTGAAAACAGCTACCTCTATATTCAAACATATAGCCACGAATGAATCAAACCCTGTAGAGAAAGACAGAAGGAGAAAGAACAGGGTGAACAATAGACCACACCACCAAAACTGACTACATCTATATTCAACATCAAGGTTCCTGCAAAAAAACAACTGGGCTGTAAGTGAAAGTAAGGCGCCATCGACCTGATAACTCCCCTAAACATTTCACCACTTCGCACCATTAAGTGCATTTAATACACAGACGAAAACATTCATGCCACTCAGTTCGATCAGTCGATACTTCACCTAAGGTCTCCAGTCACCGAATTTGGGAGTCGCAAGGTCCCCAGCCTGGAAAGCCAACCCGACCTACACCCGACCAACGACCTCGTGAACGACTTTGTCTCCCAACGCCTGTCCACCTCGCACCTTACGCCAGTCAGATGCAGCGTCAGAAAACAGTGCACGATGTGGCAGATGGCTAACTCGTAGCCCTACCACATGTCCCAGCTATCTAAGTCTGTGCAAATGTAAAGACTAAACAAAATGAACCGCATGGCAAACACTAACAAAAACACCCGAATCCTAATCTCTCCCCTGCCTACTCGTCGGTGCCGCCCGACACGAACAATCGAACACAGACATCGGTGACCACATAACTGGAGACAGTTCATTTCCACTGATCTGAGTAACCACGTTTCGCTACCGTAGGTTAATACAGGCCATCTTGTCGTCTTACGCATACGACCCTTGAGCCTCAGAGAGACACAGCCCTGGCTGTCGCCAGAGGTGTCCCAGATCACCGAATACCGTCCTAACCCTAGGGATATGCGCTTCCATTTCACTCCCTACACCGCTGCCACCACCGCCGCCGCTGATACAGCTTTCCAAGCACACAAACCCGTCAACAACCTCTATGGCTTCATTAACCAACATCAAATCTACGTAGCAGCAATCTTGCAGTCACTTCGCGCTTTGAGGCTAAACAGCGCATTTCGAAGTACTCAACAGTGCAAAATAGCGTCCACCATTTACTTGTGCTGTTTCAAAGTTACCGAACAGCAACACCTCGTCGCCAACATAATCAAGACAGGTCAGTTTCTCTCCAGCTAGGTCGTTCACACCAGCAACTTGTGAGCGCCACAGACAGTCCTGTTATTTCGTCTATGGCAAAATTAAACAAAAGTGGTGAAAGTAGACACCCTTGACGTACGCCGCTCATGGTGCTGAAACTGTCAGACAGTTCACCGTAAACCCTAATCAGAGCGGAAGTGTGGGAATAAAGTGCCGACGGTATGTTCACATACTTGGTCGGTACACGCATGCGTTCAGGCGGCTCTAAAAGCGTGGACCGATCCACCGAGTCGAACGCACTTTATAATCGGGAAATAAGCCAAGTGTTCATCGGCGGTACATGTGACGGTGTTCAGGAATTTGGCGGAACATAAAAATCTNAGAAATTGTATTACTAACAAGGAGTATGGCAGATTTACGAATTCAGATGAGACCCAACTGTGAAAAGTCAGGGCTTCGGCTGGATTCGAACCAGTGACAGACACAGCATGCCTCAACGCGGCAAGCGTTCTACCAGCTGAGCTACGAAGCCACACAGGGAGCTCGGAAATTTCACATTTGGACTCTGTTACCCACCCGTCCCACTGTTTCATATGGAATCCACCAAATGATTCAGGAGATCGACTGCCCCGGCAGGATTTCTCAAACAGTTCACGCTGGAATCCACCAACGCCACTGCTGAGCATAGAAATTGTATTACTAACACAGGAAAGACAAAATACCTCTTCGTCGCCATCGCGAACCGTAGTGGTTTCGTAATCGTGTGCCAGCAGAACGCTTTCGTTTGAAACGAGTCCCAGTTGCAAACCAAACCGTCCATGTGTAACGTTACTGCGTAAATTGACCAGGGAAATCTCAAACTTTAAAACCGGGCCACGATATATTGGTGGTACGGCGTTGCTATTGCAGCTTTGATATTGAGACCTATTGACAATCGTGAACTGCAACGGAAGAAGAAAGAAAAATTGGAATTTTAAATAAATGGAGCCACGGAACACACAAAAGAGAAACCTGTGCACCACTTATGGGTGATTAATACAATATTTGTATTCCGGTTGAGTATTCCTAGAAGATAGCCCGCCACTTGTTTGTTCAAGGCGTCTATGTATGTGTTGAATTAACTGTAGCACCCACTGAAAACTATTTTAACTTTGAAATAAAATGTGCGTCGCCCAGACATTGTAAGCTCTCTGGTTGCCATATGTTCCGACGACTCATACAGATTAAGGATCGCTCAATTGTCCAAGTATAAATACAAACAAATGAAACATATCTTAATCAAGCTTACTGTCAAATTTCATCCGAACATTCAAGTTCAGGTGCACAGCTGTCATGATAGCGGAGGCAATCCGACACACAAACAACTTATAGGCTAAACGAACATGGATGGAACAGTTCAGATCAGCAAACATAAGTAGAGCAACTGACTCATCACGTTTTGCACTTTTATCGCACCGCTTACTTCAGGTGCAGCGAGTCAAGAGCATTAGAAAAAAGTACCGTCATCCATCACCTTGAAAGGCACAGTATATGAAATACGATCTTGCAGCACAAATTCCGATTTCTGTAAAAGCTCACCACAGATGAGTGATAACTAAATCTGAGGATATCTGGCGACCACTTCGGTAACGGCCTAGTACAATAAACCAGAGGCTTTCAAAGTGGATAGCCAACCAATAGTCTGGAAATAGCACGGCGCGATAAGGTGAGCGTCCAACAGGGGTGAAGTGGAAAGAGCGCAGTAACAAGTTCCACGGAAATCTAACAACGTACGGTTGACAAACCTAGGAACACACTAGACAAATTCTCAAACTTTCAGCTCTGACGAAAGGTTACACCATACGTGCTCAATGAATTTCCCAGGTTCATCAACAGAAAATGTTCAACAATGCTAACTACCCAAATTTCTCGTGATCGAATAAATCTGAAATGCAAGGGCTACTACTGAAAAACGTAATAGTAATTGACGTATAATCGAAATTCTCATTTACACACGGCCGATAATGTACCCGAGCAACATTTCGTCTGCTCACGTCAGTTACACACACGAAACAGTCGAATGCACAGGGAAATGGATGCGTGGAAGCAACATAGGCATAGCCTGCTTGATGGGCACGATTTTATGGGAGTTCATGATGTAGTTCAATTTTGTTATCCACTGACTGGTATGGAAACCAGGGGAGCAAAAAATTGGGTGGGTGGGGCCGGACCGGTAATAGACATCAACACCACTATGGACAGCAGTACGTCAGTGGTCCTCGTTGGCTCTTAACTACCACACAACCATGTAGAAGAAAAAGGGAACCTTTTATGGGAAGACAGAAGAGAAAAGCGGAGGACGGGAAAGGACCCAACTACTGAGAACAGCTACCTCTATATTCAAACATATAGCCACGAATGAATCAAACCCCGTAGACAAAGAGAGAAGGAGAAAGAACGGGGAGAGGAAGAGATCACACCACCAAAAATAACTACACCTATATTCAACATCAAGGTTCCTGCAAAAAAAACAACCGAGCTGTAAGTTAAAGTAAGGCGCCATCGACCAGATAACTCCCCTAAACATTTCACCACTTCGCACCATTAAGTGAATTTAATACACAAGCAACTCGGCCAAACAACATCCATTCAATTCACTCAGTTCGATCAGTCGACACTTCACCTAAAGTCTCCAGTCACCGAATTTGGGAGTCGCGAGGTCCCCAGCCTGGGAAGCGAAGCCGACCTACACCTGACCAACAACCTCGTGAACGACTGTGTTTCCCAACGCCAGGTCATCATATGTCCACCTTGCACCTTACACCAGTCAGATGCAGCGTCGGCAAACAGTGCACGATGTGGCAGATGGCTAACTCGTAGCCCTACCACATGTCCCAGCTATCTAAGTCTGTGCAAATGTAAAGACTAAACAAAATGAACCGCATGGCAAACACTAACAAAAACACCCGAATCCTAATCTCTCCCCTGCCTACTCGTCGGTGCCGCCCGACACGAACAATCGAACACAGACATCGGTGACCACATAACTGGAGACAGTTCATTTCCACTGATCTGAGTAACCACGTTTCGCTACCGTAGGTTAATACAGGCCATCTTGTCGTCTTACGCATACGACCCTTGAGCCTCAGAGAGACACAGCCCTGGCTGTCGCCAGAGGTGTCCCAGATCACCGAATACCGTCCTAACCCTAGGGATATGCGCTTCCATTTCACTCCCTACACCGCTGCCACCACCGCCGCCGCTGATACAGCTTTCCAAGCACACAAACCCGTCAACAACCTCTATGGCTTCATTAACCAACATCAAATCTACGTAGCAGCAATCTTGCAGTCACTTCGCGCTTTGAGGCTAAACAGCGCATTTCGAAGTACTCAACAGTGCAAAATAGCGTCCACCATTTACTTGTGCTGTTTCAAAGTTACCGAACAGCAACACCTCGTCGCCAACATAATCAAGACAGGTCAGTTTCTCTCCAGCTAGGTCGTTCACACCAGCAACTTGTGAGCGCCACAGACAGTCCTGTTATTTCGTCTATGGCAAAATTAAACAAAAGTGGTGAAAGTAGACACCCTTGACGTACGCCGCTCATGGTGCTGAAACTGTCAGACAGTTCACCGTAAACCCTAATCAGAGCGGAAGTGTGGGAATAAAGTGCCGACGGTATGTTCACATACTTGGTCGGTACACGCATGCGTTCAGGCGGCTCTAAAAGCGTGGACCGATCCACCGAGTCGAACGCACTTTATAATCGGGAAATAAGCCAAGTGTTCATCGGCGGTACATGTGACGGTGTTCAGGAATTTGGCGGAACATAAAAATCTGATTAATACACCCTCGACCAGAACGAAATCCTGCCTGTTCTTCCCTAATGTTTGCCCCTGACCTGCAGTGAGTCAACGAAGTATGGTGGCTGGCAGAACCTCAGTAATTACTGGGGTCAAGCTAATCCCCCTGTGATATTCATAGAGTCCTGAACTCTTTGAATATGGGATCTACTGTTGAGTGACCCTAGTACGAAAAGATGGACTCCGTCATCCGAACAGGCTGAAACAAATGAACCAGTGTACCGATTAAAGCCGCCTCATCTTCTGTGAAAAGTGACCGCACGAAAGCATCTGGGCCAGCAGCCCTAGTACGTCTCAGAGCCGAAATCCAATTGCATGCCTCAGTCTCAGTGGGTGGCTCCAAATCTACCGATCAAGTTGCAACATTACAAGTTTGTGGCAGTAACACAGTAGTAGCACGATGCCAGCTAAACTGACACCCAGTGTTACGACCGCCGTCCTAACTCTCCGGACGTTTTACAAATCAGTGTGCCATCGGTCTCGTTGACAGACGGTCGCGTTGACCCAGTAGCACCGATGAGCTTGAAGTCTGCCGACTTTACCTGGATCAGAAGCAGTTTCCACTTCCTCAACTTTCCTCACCAGCCAAGCCTCGCTATCGGTGACCAGGCTAGGTTTCAGTTTTCTACCGACATCCCTCCAAAACTTGTTATGTGAACTGCCAGAAGGAATGTTCCGTCTGGTTTCTAACAACTCCGGGAATTTCTGTGAAATTCAACTTTTGTTTAACCTGCGAACCCCGTGCCGCACGCTACAGTACCTGCATCATGAATCGCCTGTGAAACCAGGATTCAACAGCTATGAGGACTTTCAAGGTGAGAAATTCTAAGCCCGTTTTCTGGGCCACTTTGACACTTGTGCTTCACCGACCGTATAGCCAGTTTCTCAGCAGTCAGCCGTTGTAATCGATAGGGTCGTTGTCCAGAACAAGTAAGGACAATACGGCAATAAACAAACGAAAGGTCTGAATCCAAGTATGTGCTCCAAGAAGAACGACAGTTCTGGATCGGAACACGCTACCTATAACTAGCAGCTATGCGGACTATCTGAGAACAAGCCTGATTCGAATGTAACAATGACGTGCACGAAGTCTAAAACTAGTGCCGGCTAAAAATAGCTTACGCTCAGCGCACAGTTGCTACAATCGCCCACCATTCTCTGAACAATGTGTTATTGCTGTAGCGAAAAGGCATTTAATAAATCAGTCTATTATCCAACTCGCCGGTTGCATGTCACACACGCGCTCGCGTTTACGAACTGAAATTCCGGTGCATAACACATCCCGGTTCCCGTCCACGTCGTGTGCACTTCAGCCCGGTTTGTGCGTGCAGCTGACGCCTTCTGTCAGGGGGGGAAGGTTTCGCCTGAAATTCTTCGTCAGTTGCTCCGACCTCGATGGGCGATCGCTCGTCCGGTCGCCCATGTTGTCCCCGATTCGCTCGCTGTGGGCTTTTGGACGCACCTCCCTGCTGCGTTGACGTATTCCACCGAAAGTTGGAATACACGCACCTCCGGCTTGGTAATCCAACACACTATCCCAAACCTGCCACCTAAGCGAGTCTCGACCTCACCAAGACGACCGACCTGAACGTTCATATCTCCGGCCATAACGACTATACCAGACCCATGCGTCGACCGGAGAAGAGCGGCCGAATAAGAGACGTGCTTGACGTCGGAGTCACTACAGTCAGTTGGATCGTAAACAAACACGAGATTTCTGACAGTTTTGCACCTAGAGCGCACTGCACACTGTCTACTGGTAACACGAATCCAATCTACCAATGCGTCTTCAGCCGTTGTGTTGAGGGCTATACCTACTCTAGCCTGACCGGTAGCGGTGGCTGTGGAATCATCCGAAGTGTATAACCATTGTCAGGTAAACAGTCCGGGTGCTGTTAGCTACAGACGTTGACTACTATCGTGGATTCGAAATGCAGCAGACATTGACATTCAACGAGTCTAACGTTCATGCGACAACAGACTGTCGACCTGTCTGTTTGAGAATGCGAACGCTGATAGCACCTGTGTTAATTCACGTTCTAGGTCTGAGTAAGGGACGAGGGAGGTCTGAGGCTGAATGGTAAGAGATGACTTACCGACACAGTTTTATTATGACTAACCATATCTGTTGTGGGATCTGCAGAGTAATCACCAGAAATGGAGGGTCGAGAGGGACCCGGGAGATAAGTTTCACAGGGCAGTGAGGGAGGGGTCAACAATAGCACATTTCGCGCTCACCCACCCTGTTGTATGTAACAGATGAGGCGAACCGGTTGGTACTGCGAGACAACCGGTGTAGCATGAAATTAACATTGTTGTGAGTATTCACGGTTGTACATGGGCTGAGATGATGCTAGGACGCCCAGACCTAGACAGAAGCAGGATTAGGGTTCTCAATCTAAATCTTTGGCTCAAAAGCCTGTACCGCAAGGCAGTGGGTGGGCGGCCGTGTACCAGAAGTGACATTTTTTCAGGTAAAAGATGCCAATATTTTTCCAACCTCCAACCAGGAGGACCAGAAGACTATGGTTTGTCAGACCTCTAGCTGTTGGCATGCCTGGTAAAAGTGACTCTGTCGGTGTGACCACCAAATCGTCCAGTTTAGCCCAAAAGGTCACCGAGATGCGCAAGCTGTCACACAACGTCATGGTCCAGTCTCACTGATAGTAAACACCGTTGGAGTGAATACAACGAAGCCGAGCTAGCTACGTCAGGCGGACTGACTACCATACACAGACAGGTCGAAGAAGGATTGCTTGCGAATAGGTCAACAGAGTACCATAAAACCAGGAAATGGACCACCGGACAGCTGGAAAGCGCACGTATAGATCTGTTCAGTAGACCCCCTCCCGGTACAAAATTTGTGCATAGGCTGTTCCAGTTTTTATATAAATGGTCAAGCGATATGCATTTTGAGGCACGACAGTGCCATAGAGATTAATATTAGATCCAGCAAATCGCTTTGACTAACCAATCATTTTGGAGGCTGTAAGGAGTTTTACAGTTTAGCCTATAGTTTAGATTTGCACTGAGGTCTCCTGTATTGATTCTTTCAAATATGATTAGAATCGAACGGATAGTTTTCGCGCGATTGCAACCCCAACTCAAACATCCGCCAGGATAACAAGCCTGTTATGCTGACGACTACTGTCGACTACCTTGAAAGTTCTGTTCTGAACGCGTAACGACTAGCGAATTGAGCTACTCGAACCCGGATGAACGTAAAAGAGTGACGAGTTGGAAGAGGCGTCTTTTCTACGTCAAGTACCAACTTACTGGTGGACGGTAACCACCTGTGTTTTCGTCTGTGTCGGTCATTAAGGACCATAGGATGAATGTTGATGAGCGTTTGGAAAAACCTATGTTCTGTTGACTGTAACAAGAATATATGGCAGTTTGAAAAGCAGGCTCCAACGAATTCGACCTTCAGAGGGCTACGCTTGAGTGGAAGACATATTTGCACTATACACGATGAAACGTTCTTTTAGAAGTCTGGTTTATACTACTCTTCAGGAGGTTACGTTAAGCATGATACTAAAAGCCAGAGAAAACAACGGAAAGGCTGAGCAGATTAAAGAAGCGGAATTCTGCAGTAAGTGCAAACGTGCGTAGATACAGACCACAGGGTACCGTGAATGTAAAAGTACAAGTGAGTAACACGACGTTGGACAACGTCGATATGGGAAAACATGTTTGGTGCTGTAAACTCTTGCGTATGCGGCAAAGTGACGAGGGTGGAAATCAGCCGGAAGGTCATCACGATTCAACTGGTCAGTGATGCAGTAGAATCGGCATATGTTCACCCCATCTACTATTCCAGGGTGTTCAAGTTCACGCTGTTATAACGGGTCGCGTGGAGACAACGCGTGTAATGTATTGCTGTGAACCCAGAAGGCGGATGACACAAAGGTTACTTTATTGGAGAAATCAACACACTACTTAAGCGTCTGAACACGACTAGAAACGGAAACACTCATTTGCACACCATACTCTTCTGAGGATACTCCAGTCGCTCTAGACACCATGTATCAGTTCCGTTGTGTAGCGAAAGCCACTATATGTCATTCTGCCCTCCAACGATCCATCCCGTATCTCTGCCGTATTTATCAAGCGATTATCTCGATCCGCGATCAACTCGATCCATGCTGCTACTGAATAGTATGGTGCGACCGTCTATCCTCACTACAGCATCTGCCGCTCCAAAAGTGCGCAAAACTTACGCATTCCTGACAGTCAGATATGTCGTTTACCTGATATCTACATTCCCTTCAGCGAATACTAAATGCATGGTGAGACGGTTGAATAACGGAGTCTCAAAGTGAAATTTCCAGACTGACAGTCTAGTCCCGTGGTTCAGCTGATCGAGCGTATGCCATGTAGCGGCGCGCGGTTCCTGCAACTGGTTCGAATTCAGTCGAAGCCCCACTCTCTTACAAACGGACCGTTTTATGATTAACAAACGTGCAAAACCACTCATCAGTAATCGATATATTTTCTTAAACTTACAATCAGCCTAAAAGGCATCCATATTGAGATTTGACTTTAGAACACAATTGATTCGGGCTCTCAAACTGTGAACCGGAAGGGAGCGAGCGTTACTCTATCACCGTGCAAATTGGGATTAGTTACGCAAAAAAAATCATGCCCTAAGCACCAGGCTAACTGAACCAGTCAGTATCAACTCGTTTCCTTGAATAGTAATCCTCCAGCTTCACAAAAAGCATCCGCCAATGTTGATCCCAGAGGACCTCATATCGTAACACCATCAAGCTCTGAAGATATTACCCTGCAAGTGAAACTACATTTTCTGTGTGCAATAAAAGCGGATGCTTCAAAAGTCGACCGGCATGGAGACAGATATTCTGAGTTCGAATGAAACCACATAAAAAAGTCGGTAGACTCAGGCAAGGAAACATTCGTCAAGAGGGAATAAAATATTCATCATCATCATAGACAGCAAAACATCAATGGTTCACACTAATGCTTACCTGCCACACAACCAGGAAGAAAAAGCAAGCCCTATATAGGAAGAGAGAAGGGAAAAAAGGGGACGGGAAGGGACCTAACGATTGAAAATGACTACGTCCATATTCAAACATTCAACATCAAGGTGCCTACACCTTGCAAACGAACAACAGAGTTTCAATGTGNGTCTTTGGAGCGTCCGGACAATAGGTTCGTTCAGATTAATTTTTGCCGCACCGTCGAAGTAAGCGAAGTGCTGCTGCCAAGTTCAAGTGACTTCATCCAACCAATTACAAGCAGTAAAGTATACGCAGTCGATTCATGGAAGACGTTTCAACTGCTTTCTGCCTGTGGTTAGCACGCCTTAGGTCTCAATATACACCGGAGCTCAGGATCTTTTCTCGGCGTACAGGAAACTAATCACAACTCTTCAAACGTCTCACCTTGTTAAAACTACTCGTCGTTTTCTTTAGTCTTCCTGCATGCAGTACTTTGGATCCTACAAGTAAGGTAGAACTCGATCGCCAGACCCCTAGTCTTTTGACACATTACCATGTAATCGGTTACATTTGTTGGTGTACAGTGAACTGTTGGTCAAATCAAGCTTAGTCGCAAGAAAATCATTCGACGCTCAGCTCACTTGGAATGCGATCTGACTGCAATATCCAACAAACGATGGCAAATCATATTCCCAGAACGGCTGGCACCCACGTGATCAGGTTATGTTGTGTCAGTGAACCAGTACGAGGGTGCTATAGCAATTAGGGATGATTGTATGGTGTTATCGCATAATTTTGTGTGCAATTTGATTACCATAAAAAAAATTTCGGCAAATTAAACCAAAAGTTGCCTAAGAGAAATTCTTCGATCCCTGGGATTATTTTTATCGACTTGATAACAGACTATAAAAAGATGGAGTGGTTATGAAATTCTACCGTTGGGGAGGATGGAACAGCCGCGACATAAGGATTTCCCATTTCGACCCTAAAATTGATCTAGTCCTGGGTTGTAGTGGTAAGGACATCGTGAACGATATTACATTTGTGCCTCCACAACAGCAGAGCGCATATTTATGGTTCAACTTACATCAACGGGAGGCTAAAACAGTGGACAGCTCAAAGTATGCTGCCCACCAGAAATGTATACCACTGTGTCGGGACTGCGGATTGTCATCCCCTGTCCGGGGAGCTATCCGGAATCAAAAGACACATGTACAAAGGATGGAACTCCCTATATTTATTGTACAAAACAGCATTGACCCATGCATGTCAGCACAGTTACAAATGGAATGGTTAAGAGATCAGTCACATAGACACACGCAGTGTACCAAGGTCACTCGCGCAGCCGCGATCAGACGTGTCGAATGCACCATCCTGCTGAGATGTAACGAAACTGCTGGCTGTTGCAGGCTTTGTTTTTGTCACAGGCCTTTCGGTACGCTAACCAAGGGTGATGGCGGGCCCATCTACTCTAAGTGCGGTTATGTTAGGCCGCCCGAAAGAGGTGGGCACGACCGTGCAATATGGACTCGGTATCACGCCGGCGCAAACGCATAGGTGGTCAGGCTGTGTGGCAAGCTGAGTGCAGCCAGAGCAGCCGCGGTCGGGCCAGGTAACTACAGCGACCCCGGAACATGCCTGAGTGTCGCAGTCCAAGCGTCGCACCAGAGCGTGCGAAACCAAGCTCGCAAGCGGTCAAGCCCACATAGTGCAGCGAAAATAATCCTAATAAAGCACAACCTATATCGCCCAACACGCTGGTTACTATGCTGGGCTCGGGCTCGCATGTGAGTCATCAGATGGGAACACAACAGCCTCGGTTTCCACTCTCACGCCGTGGGCACGTCGACCCGGTTTGTGTGTGCGTCCGACGCCTTTCGTCAGGGCGTTTTTCGCCTGCCATTCCTCGTCCGATGGGTCGATCTCGTTGGCCGATGGCTCGTCTGGTCGCTCGTGTTGTCCGCATTCCATCCACTATGGCCTCCGATCGCATTGAACGACCACGTCAAAATATTCTTCTAGATGATAGGATAATCGTGCCCCCGATCTGGTCATTCATCCTATTTTGCATGCCATGCCTCGTCCATTGGTCCGATCCAGTCAAGCGGTGGCTTACCTGGTCGCCCATACTGTCGCCAACCCGTTCGCTGTGGACTTTTGAACGTACCTTGCCGCCTGGTCACTGTATTCCGTCGAGAGTTGGGGCACCCGCACCTCCGGCTTGACAATTCACCACACTCGCCCTTCCTTTAAAGAACTTGCCACGTTTGTGCCAGGGTGCCAAGTGTACACCATTGATCCATCGCCCATGAGGACCTTGGTTGACTTGGAAGCTCGTATTCCTGCGGCTCGTGATGGCAAATGGTCTATTCCACCGCCTTCTGAACTTTCCTGCCCCGGGGCCGGTTGTTTCTGGTTGGCCGTAGTCTCTACTTTTACCTGATCTCCGATCATGAACGGGCGCCATTTGTGTTGTGCCTCACGTCTCTTTTGTTGTCCGTTTAAGCGCACGATGTTCCAGGTGTCGTCGTTGTTGCGATATTAATTGTCCCCCTCTGTCTCTGGACACGCAGACACCCAAGAGAACCCTTGGCTCCCTCCTGTAGGTCAGCTCAAATGGGGAACTCTCAATCGTTGCGTGCTTCGTCGTGCGGTATCCAAACAAAACATCTGGTAGTCCCTCTTTCCAGTGGCCCCAGTGCCTCTACTATTCAGCCATTCCTTCATTGTACGATTGAACCGCTCCGTCAGTCATGATAACTATNTTGACTTGGAAGCTCGTATTCCTGCGGCTCGTGATGGCAAATGGTCCATTCCACCGCCTTCTGAACTTTCCTGCTCCGGGGCCGGTTGTTTCTGGTTGGCCGTAGTCTCTTTACTTTTACCTGGTCTCCGATCCGGAACGAGCGCCATTTATGTGTTGTGCCTCACGTCTCTTTTGTTGTCCGTTTAAGAGCACGATGTTCTAGGTGTCGTCGTTGTTGCGATATTAATTGTCCCTCTCTGTCTCTGGACACGCAGACACCCAAGAGAACCTTTGGCTCCCTCCCGTAGGTCAGCTCAAATGGAGAACTCTCAATCGTTGCGTGCTTCGTCGTGCGGTATCCAAACAAAACATCTGGTAGTCCCTCTTTCCAGTGGCCCCAATGCCTCTACTATTCAATCATTCCTTCATTGTACGATTGAACCGCTTCGTCAACCCGTTTGTTTATGGGTGGTACGGCGACGTTCTCGGGTGCTGAGTTCCCCTATTCTTCAACATCTGAAACTGCCGTCCCTCAAAGCATGGGATCTGATTCGTGATAACTCTGTGGGGCACTCCAAAGCGAGCCAGAATATTGTTCACGAAAGCGTGCGCAACCGTTCCTTTCATTTGATCTGCCGTTAAAATGGTTTCCACCAATCGTGTAAAATGGTCAGTCATGATAACTATGTAGCGATTTCCGTTTGAATTTGTTGAGAGTGGATCAAGAATGTCTATACCCCAGGTGTGTGCGGCCTTCTCTGTTACGGTGGTTCGCATCGGCGATGTCATTGTCTTCCGGCTCTGTTGGCATTCGGGGCAGGCTTGAATGAAATCAGTTATATCCTTCCGCGTCGTGGACCAAAATATTCTTCGAAACAGCAATCGGAACACACGTTCGTGTCTTATGTGAACATCTGTGTGTGCAAGTCGAACTACACCTTCCCTCTAGTCCACTGGAGTAAATAACAGTTCTCGAGGTCGCAACCCCCGATCTCATTATTCATCCTATTTTGCATGCCATGCCTCGCCTCGTCTGTTGGTCTCATGAGCGATGGTTCATCCGGTCGCCCATGTTGTCTCCGACACGCTTTTGGACGTACGTTGTCGCCTGGTCGCTGTATTCCGCCGAGAGTTGGAGCACTCGCACCTCCGGTTTGACATCCACCACAACATGACTTGAACCAAAAACGTAGACAGCAGTACCAACTGCTTAGCCTTGTTTTAGCGGAGGCGCGTTCAGACGGGCTGAAGACTCCTATAGTCCCTATGACCTCTCTTTAACACCAGTTCCAATAGTTCACCTGGCGTTCTGTATAACGAAAAAAGCAACAATAAATGAACGGTCCAACCACACAGTTTTGGCCTTTCGCGCGCCAATAGTGTAACTAATTTCATGGCAGAGATTGATTGCGTCAGCGCCTTCTGCGCACACAAAACTGGCCGACGCTGTCTTATTAGTGCTGCCTCACTAATCGCTAACAGTTTCGGGTTGCGATCACGTATCAATATCTGGAACGATTTCACAGGACGAACAGGGTGACCGGTTACTAAGATTGGTTTGACGACCGATGAGGTCTTGCTCTTCGAGTTCGTTACAGTCAGCCGGTCGTGTTTTGAGATTGCAATTGGTAACCACTTAGGAATATGCTGCGCCATACGCTGATGGAAGCGACGATCTGTCCTGCCTATGTAGAGATATATTTCTACAAATTCAATTCAACAGTGATCACCTGATCAACAGCATTAGTCAGAAATTGACATCGGCGTTGCAACACACCTACCCAGCAGCGCGTTCTGTTAAGCGGTAGGGGCTCGGCTCGCCATAGCAGTTCAACTACAGTTGCAGTTATGTCCAGCCGACTAGCCGAAGGTCTGAGAGCTAACTCATAACATGGGAACAAGCCCCACGTAGTTAACACTCCATTTCATACAGGCCATACCATAACTAGGTGAACTGATCGTTTTGGGAAAGGGGAAAGCTGCGTTCTAACAAATTCGGCTGGGCATACAAAGAACTGTTGAATTGCCACAGAAGTCTAGAAATGTTGCCATGTGTGATTCGAAATTACCAAAGAATCGAGCAAGGCGAACAGTGCCATCAAACTGTTTTGAAGGCTGCTTTAGAGGTTAGGTTAATGCTAAAGCTAGATTGTCCCCACGAGAAGTGTACAGCAGACGCTAAAACAACCAAATGCATGGAGTGTAAGGGAACGAACAAGAACACATCGATAAACGTGTGGCTGATATTATTCAGCGTCGAGTACGCGGAGGATATGACTATTTGAAAAGTATCGTGAATATGCCCAATTTAGCCATGACAAAAAACGCGTAGCAAACAAGCTTGTTTTCAGTGTTTTGAAAATTATTCTAACTGAAGATGAATAGATACTATTGCGAGTAGCGTCAGTTGTCAATCGCCAGGATGTACACTACCACTTCGTGATTGAAGACGTGGTGCACTTCAGCTTACACATGAGGTCTGCAAATAACCTTTCCCAGAAGGTAAGAGGTAATTTGTTTCGTACAAATGGTGCCCCGGGAAACGGTAACTGATTGAATTTCATGAAGGAATGCCTGTTGTAATGAGATTTAGCTAGGGCGGTTTCGTGATTAAAGAAAGTTCAGCCAATCAGTGTTCGCGCACAAGCTATTACAGACGGAATTCTCGTCACACCATCGGCGATCAATTGCCGTTGAATGCGTATCTGTTTCAAACAACCGATTTGCTAGATGCAAGGTCGTGAAACAACACAACAACGAGCTGGCCAACCAAAATACGAGAACATTTGTCGTTTGATAGCAACAGTAAATATTGTTGCTTAGTGCCGTCCAGATTTCTGTTCTGATTTTTCTCGATTTAGTAGCTCGGCACGCGACAATTGCTATCGTCGGTGTTTTGTTAACCAAAATCCGAACCTCTCCAATGGTCGGTGGTGAAACTCCATTCCTTTTAGGATTGTTATAAATGGTATTCCAGTATCGTCACGCTTCCACGGCAGCTACGAGAACAGTCTTATGAGTTATTCAATGTCCGTAGTCTGATAACGGATACCATGCCAAAGATCGTGACTCGTGTCAGCATTCTGTTCTGCTTTACAATGTATAACAGATAGAAACCGAGCCTCTATATTTTGGTAAGTTGTGCTTCCAGGTTTCTGTTGTTTGAACGACCGTGTTAAGAAGTTTCCACAGGAAAGCACAGCTCACGTCACCAACCTGAATAATCTGTTGAGCAGGGCGGTTGTCCAACAGTGCCATTTTTTATAAGGTCATGGAAACAGAAAACTGTGTTCGCATCAAGTCTGCACATGCAAAAGTAGTTTACAAGTGTACCGAATTCCGTACTTAAAGGAGTGCTACCGCTCTGTACAGACGAAGATAACCAAGTTTCGTACCAAACAAACAGTCACAACCTCTATCTTGTACACCAAAAAAACACCCCGTAGTTCGTAGTCAACGCTTATTATCGGCCCCACGAGCAGTCCCCGTATCGTCCAAGCACCGTTCTATCATTCCATAAACTTCAACCCGTGTATGTACGGCTTCCCTCCCAAGAGCTCCCATCACTAGGTAACCCGCTCGACAAAAAGAACAGTCGTGGAACGATTTATTCTTAGACCTCCTAAATCATCCAGTTGGGCAGCCCTTCTTTCAATGTCCATTTCCGCCACGGTTAAGGAAGCCTCTTAGTCGACCGTTCCCCTATGATGCTGTTCTCAATGCAGCTACGCCCATTGCCAGCTTCTCGAAAACCCTCGGCATTTCCTCCAATGTCTTCTTTTCCGTATTGTCGTTCACATCCACCGAAGTCACGAGCATGACTCGCAAGCCCTGTATAGACTTCACAATTCCATCAAGACCCATCCATCAGGCGACATGGGTAATACAGACTTGGTCCTGAACCGCCATCGGGAGACCTTTTATGAACTGCCCCGCCAGCAATTTCCGTCGCGATTTTTGATTCAATTCTGGTAGCGCACCATCCAGCAATTCTTGTGGAGTGGCAGGGAACACGGAGAGATCCGTTCTTTATCCAAGCCTGACCGTCTTGAATCGCCGCATGGTCTCGTGGCGGTCGGTCTGATTGTGAAACGAAGCAACCTGCGTCTTCTCTTCGTACTGCGCCCCGCACCATCTTCGACTTGCCTTTTGCCAACGTCCACTTCCCACGGTTAATCTTGACGGCCGCCTCAGATAGGTCCTCGAAGTTCTCCAGGAATGTCTGAGCATCTCCACTGTCGAACGATTCCAGGCATGAAATCCTCATCTGGGAGCTCGCCAAGACACTAACTGTTGTAACAGCAAAATAAGTATGACGTGGGTGGTTGTTCACTATTAGACATCCATCAAATGAGAACACAAACACTAGTCTACCCTACCAACGTGTATCCATGTACTTCACAGTCGTAATTCGACGATCCCTTTGGTGACACGTCCAACATTTTCTGCGGGTTCGTTTCGTGCAACGCTAATCAAAAGCGAAGCTGTACATTATGAAAAACCAACCTGTTTAAATAACGAAATATACAGACCGCCGTGACACACACTGTCGTAACTGTGTCAACTGTACTAAAAGCTCCGTTCACAAGGCATAGCAGTTAAAAGCGTCCAGTGAAAGGCCTGGCACAGATTTAAGGAAGTTCTCATACTATAAGACGAAGTGAGCCCATGATTAAGCTACAATGACCTCCAACAATGGACGTACTGAGATTTGAAAGTTTCAAGCCCTAGCACCAGAAGTGTAACGTTATGAAGCCGTCGAATTCAAACGATTTGAATGGTCGCAACACTCATTGCCGCAGTCATGCATCAATTCTTCCCGTGCTCGGATGATGCATCTACGCGCACCACCAGAGACGTGGTTATTCTTGAGGCCGGTGCGCATATTGTCCAAATAAGTACGAGACTGAGGTTCAGATCCGCTGGATTCATCTGTTTGACAGTGACCTTCCCAGATCAGGCAATCAGGTGGTGAAATGAAATCTCGGTTAGTTCGTTGGGTCCGCTTACGCTCACTTCTTCGCATTGCCGTTCAAGCGAAATTAGACATTCACTTGCACTCTCGAGCCCTATGTTCATGTTCGTGCGGATTCCTGTACAACCGGACAACCGGTGCATTGTAGGGGGTGAGGGATGGGAGTAATGCTTGAGCCGATCACGCCAGCGTTGTGTGTGACGGATTCCCGTCGCGTGCACGGCCTTAGCCCACGATATTCTTAACGCGGAAGGGGTAAGAACGAGAGCGTCCCGCATTATGACTATCTAATCATTGCCACAGGCCCAAGATCCCGTCGCAACAACCAGGGATGATAAACATACGTAATGCGACCAGCTACTTACAAAATACGGTCAGCATCACACAAAACATTGAGTAAAAAGAACAAAGGTCTATAGGAATTTGATCATAGGTTAGAGCACCAGAGTGCTAAAACGAGACAACCAAAGAAATTGACTCAACTGTCAGATACATAAAAACACTCGAGCATCTGTGCACAAACTTGACTGTTAGCCGAATACGTTATGGAATTTCTCAGAAGAAAGGGATCTCATCCTCCTCGAGTTCAATCAAAGGACATAACTAAAGAATGTGGGTTGTGGTATAAGAACTGTTTGCAGTAGTTGGCTTTTATCACCACCTTTGTTATCAAGACCACATCTCTGGGACTACATGAAAACTGTATAAACGAACGTGATGATAACACATCTACCCTTGAGAGCGGAACAGGAAAAGTTGGAGATCGTCAGAAATCCAACCGTAGCTCCATAGTAAGCAGCTCAATTTGATTTAAGTTGAGATGTTTCCAGATAGAGGAGTTCAAACTTCGTAGGTTTTGCCAACAGTTTGTTGGCACGCTTTAAACTGATCACCGAGTGAGGAAGACCAGACTTAGGAGATCGCAGATATAAATGCTATACAAGAGACAACAATGAAATTGCTGTTAGTTACTCTGCCTTGGTAAAAATGGGAGTTTTTAGTGTTAGGCGCTCATAGATTAAACCCTGAAAGAATGATTGGGAAACCCTCGCCGACGCGGACTAGAAAAGAACAGCACACGGCTCATGCTTTGAACTCGTCCATGCAACCCCTGCTGAATATAGACTATCCTTCGACCAACGTATCGTCACGTTAGCCAACAAGTCGAACAGTATGTTTCGAGCACTGAACGCTACTGGCAGACAAGTTAGCAACTCAAGCAGTATGAATTCACCCTGAAAAGACCGACGTTTTTATATCGTACTTAGTAATTCCAAATTGATCAGACTGACGAAGACGTCGTTGTCAAGACAACTATTCGGTCGGCCTGATTCTGTACGTAATTGGCAGGATTATGATCAAGCGATCGAGTAGGGCAAAGTATGCAGTCAATAGTGAGATGAACCAAACTTCTGGAAATTACAGTTCCAATGGGCCGAGTCAGTATCATATTAGTTAATCTGACAAATCTTGTTGGACAACTCTTTATGCGCAAATGTTCTTGTAATAAACCTCTTTGGTTCGAACCAACGACAATTTGATCAAGCAAGTTTAACTTGGTCTCCAACTGACTGGATAGCAACCCGAACTGCACTGAAACCACATCACCATGTATTGAGTTCGTGCCAATATTCCTCAAAGTGAGGTTGTGAATCGTCGGGCCGCAGTTCGCAGTACAACCCACCATCAAATGTTTTCGTCACCGTGACTTAAAATGTCGACTTTGACGGAACTGTGCTGAGTCGGACAAAGTACTGAAGGTCATACGTCGGATTCAGTGAGAAACAGTGGTCAGATGAATTAGTCACAGTGATTAAAGGTCATGTCAGAAATGCGAACAAAAAGGAACAACAAAAATCCTTAACTAACTCTGGGTGAGTAATTATTCAGCCAATAGATGCGGGTAAACGTGTGGACAGTCTGGATGAAGGCAACAGGCTACACACGCAACTGATTCGTTGCAAAACAACCTGACCATTGTTTAGCCAAGTCCAGCTACCTCCGTCCACATGGTAAGTCGATAAACTGGTGGAACTAATGTGATTATCGATGAGTAGTCGGGGATTTGGTTTATTTTCAAGTTGACCATCACTCACATTTGATCGCAGCCTCCACATTCTTTTCGAAAGAAGCTGGCTGGAAAGTCTATCTGAATGCGGAGGCTGCGATCAAATGTGAGTGATGGTCAACTTGAAAATAATATGATTATCCTTCAGACATCAAAGCACGAGGACTCCTGGAGAAACCTTCTGTGTGGTTGGTTACAGCAATGATGTGGCCATTCCAAAATTTAAGGCATCACTTAACTAACGTTACGAACTAATGGAGAACGAAAGAATGACTAAGAAGTACAGTAACAGTCTGACGGTTGGGAACAGTGGTGTTGTTCGTAGCTTGGCTTGATGGTTTTGGCATTGGTATGTTCGTCGAGCTTGGCATTTAGGTTGCAAACGTTTCATCACCAAACGAGGTGACATCATCAGTGCGTAAGTATTTCGGCGTATAGCTCAAAACTCTACGCTGAAACACTTACGCACTGATGATGTCACCTTGCTTGGTGATGAAACTTTGCAATCTAAATGCCAAGCTCGGCGAACATACTAATGCCAATAACAGTCTATTAACAACAGAATGGGACGAGTGTGTGACGCTCAGCATCGTAATATAAAGATGGAAGAAGACTGCATCCATTGTTTAGCGAGTTAAACACAGAATGTGCATTACTGACTTCCTGTTAAGGAAATCTTTGTACAATTAGACAATTGATACCGCACCAATGGGGCGAGTACGAGTTGGTTGGATCGTACGGAGTGATGAGGTTTATCCATCAAGTGCAACGTTTAGTGCAGACAATGCACGCAAAGCTTTCAAGTACTGCGCTTGCTATAGACAAGCGGGTACGGGATTTGAGGTTTTCCCAATACCAGAGCAGCCAACTGGCCAACTTGGTCACACTTCATGAGTGTTTCAACAAATTTCTAAGGCATCTCGGATTTACTTCAGTTTCGGTAACCCAAACGATTACACACATAAATGTCATAAATTCCAGAGTTACAGAAAGGAATGACAACCACCAACGATACACAACATCGACACTACCTCGAACAAGTTTATCATCACGCACTAACAAATTCAAACGTGACTTCATTTTGCACTGATTGCATGATCCCGTATTCGTGCTTCAAGGCTTGGACCGAGTCGCGATATCACGGAGCGGTAACCACATATCGCATCATGTTATAACGCGGAACGGCCGAGCGGATGCAATCGAGCTGTAACGATCCCTACGAAAATGTTATCTCACGGAGAGACCGAGCGAACACAACTGAGCTGGAACGATTCCTACGACGCAAAAACACTGGTCTCCCGAAAAAGAGCGTTTATTGTCTCAGTCCGAAGTTCCGAGTGCCGAAGTGTAATTACAAAGTACACCTCTTGCGTTTTTATAGCTCGTCAAGCGATCGGATCAAAAAAAGCAGGCTCATTAGCGTCCAGTATGTAAGTCGGCGCCAGAGATAAAAAATGACGGTACATAAGAGGAAATCGGATTTGCAGAAAAAACGGTAAACGCTCATTACCACTTAGTGGACAGTTTTTTTTGGGGGGGGGGGTATGTGGTATCCCCAACACATCATTAAGGTGATTTGAACTGAATGTGACACGAAACGGTTAACTCGGTTGCCAGTTTCAAAATGTCAACAACCGACCACCATCCATTAAGCCTTAAATGTTATTGAAAAGATAACACGGATGCGTACCAAACAGAGGGGTGAAACACGCAGTCTCAGAAATCCGAACTGAAAAACACAACTATCACGCAGGAAGCTTGGCTCTAGGGATTAGAATGACAAATCTGTTGCTTAGACCCAGATCAGCGTCACACAAGTCATACCAGTTTTCAGTGTTCATTGCAAAAACGTTTCGACAGTAGAATTCAGTCTATCTGAATCGTTATTCGGATCGTTCTGATTTCCGCATCCACGTCAGAATTCCCTCAACTTAGTCACAACTGATAAGATTCTGGTGTCGAAGCATAGATACTGGTAATTGAGTAGCCGAGTTACCCAACACAATTCCCAGTACGTGAGTGGTGCAATATATGATTAGTACCCGATGTCCAAACAGAGGAACGCAAACAGTAAGGACATACCATGATTGCTTACGGAAGTCACGACAACGGGACAGTGCGACAGACAAACCAAAAATAATGTTACGATCCGGTGTTCTGTTCACTACCGAATTTCATCCACCTTCTTGTAATCAAACCAGCTTATGTGGAGGCTGAGCCAGCGTATTGCGTTATCTGTCAGACCTTCGAATACCACTGGTCTACGACTTAGTCTGAGGTACTGGTCTCCAAAAACGTTGATATCGAAGGCAGTCACATTAGCCACCTTGGAACCAGATGAAACGTGGACAACCGACAGAACCAATACTGGTAGAAGGACAGTCTAAAAATGTGATATGTGATTTCCAGATGGACGGTTCAACACCACTGACAACAACTCTACAGGTGGACAACCTAATGAGAATTTGTGATATTCAGAAACTAGAACAAATTTAGCCTAGAAGGCACTGATTTCTGAAGGTGGAATCCATGAAGAACCTCACAAAAAGGTTAGGTAGTCTGATAAAAGCGACACGGCTGGATGGTACATTCACAGCTGTGAGCGCATTTAAACTGGCTACAGATTGGTCATTGCAATACACGAGAGTCGCAAAGCAGAAATGACTTTCTGGTATCTGTGATAACACGTAGAGACATGGTCTTGACATAAAGTCGCTCCTGGTGACACACATGACGTAATGGAAGAGAAGAAAAACCAACCCAACATGCCAAAACATTAATTTGAATGTGTGCTTGATAATCCAGCCGTGTTTACCGCGAGATCAAGGGCGCAGTGGTCAGCACGGTTGCCTCACCAAAGCGTGGTCACTGTGGACATCTTCGCTGTGGCGGGGATACGCATTACTGACGGGCTCCGACAAGAACGGAACTCGAGGCCACTGCTTCTTTTCGAAGAGAGCGGGCTCGAAAGCACAGGGGAATGCGAAAGCTGTAATCGTTTGTGAGTGACGCGTCGACTGACTGACTGCCAGTGCGGTTATCCGTCCAGCACTACTGTTTCACCGAAGCGAAAGCAACATAACACTGTGCTTTCCCTGGTGACATATGTCCACAACGCATCACCACCTTTCTTTAAGACTGAAATAACCTCGACATCGTGTGTAGATGGCCGAATTGGATTGGACACCCGGATGCACGTGTCATTTTCATAAGATGAGCATTCTCAAAAGAATAAACGGCTTTAAAGAGTGTGCAACACAGGGACGGGTAGAGACGTTAATTAGATTGATACTAAAATCACTTCGTGCAACATAATTACGTGTAAGGCATTGGACAGTCTTACAGTTATATGACGCGATGTAGATTTTCGTCAACCACCCTCACAACGACCGTCGTCTCATTTTCAGAATATTTTGGAGTCCTCCTTTCCTGTTGTTTAAAAGTCTGTGGGGCGTTTCAAACGATCGAATACCACCGTTTAAAGATCGTCGACGGCAATTGAGCCATCGCATTTTTCCTTTAGGCAACAGAAAAAAGCCGCAGTACGCCCTCATGGTCACAGGAAGTCATTAATTTCTTATCTTTGTCCGATGCTAGACGTTAATAACGCATCTTCCAGTTGTAAGCCAGTTGTTATGCGTTGAGATATATCATTAGCATTACTGTCCTGCTGTATCCCCTGGATGCTAGACAAAGCAATAGTTACTATGCCTAGCCTAGTGAAACTCTCTCACTACAAGTGAGCTTTAATGCACCTGATCGTATTACTTCTTACCAAATTCGAGTGGTGTGTAAGCAAACGCGAACACAGTTCGTGGTACATACACGCAGATGTGTTGTATTTTACGTCACCAACATACAGGCTGAGGATTGAAGTGCTACGTTCTCTCAAGCACGAAACATTCGGTGCTTCCCTAATTAAGATCAACTCAGTCCCGGTCAGAATAGCAAGCTTTTGTACATTACACTCATGAAAATCAAGTTGATCGATGGACGACAGGTCCATTTACAAGATCCGATGAGTCGATTCCATCATTCGTTTGTCAGGGTAACTTTAGTATGAACTGCCAATGTGGCAAAAAGACGTCCAATAAAGCACAATTTTTGTTGTCCAACACGCTAGCTAGCATGCTACGCGCGCGCTCGCATTTGAGTCAGCATTCCAATCCACAACACCCTCAGATTTCCGCTCACACATCGTGTGCATCTCCGCTCGGTTTATCTGCGTGATCGGCGCCGTCTATCGGGGGGTTTTCTGCTTGCCATTCTTCGTCCGTTGGTCCGATTTCGTTGAGCGATGACTCGTCCGGTCGCTCTGGTTCCCCTCCATCTATCTACACTGGTCTCTGATCGTGTTCCAAGACGCCGTCGAGATATTCTTGCGAATGTCGGAATAATCGTGCCTCCGATTTTGCCGTCCATTCTTTTGCCTGCCATGTCTCGCCCGTTGGTCAATCCAGTCGAGCGATGACTCATCCGGTCGCCCCCGCCGGCCCCGATCCGTTCGTTGTGGGGTTGTGGACGTGCCCCCCCTGCGTCGAGGTATTCCGCCGTGTTGGAATACCCACACCTCCGGCCTGATTAACCACCACAATAACGAAACACCATGAGAATACAATCATCTGCTTTTTTTTATCAAACTCTCATGTGATGGATACAACACTGTGTTACTTTTGAGTGGTAGGCACAAGTCAATAATTATGACCAGTCCTCTGGTTTCTATCACTGATATTCCGGATATGCACTACTGACGAGCTCTAATGAGAGCGAAACACGAGTCTAGTGCTTCTTTTCGAAAGAGGCCGGCTGGAAAGTCTATCTGAATGCGAACGCTGCGATCAACTGTGAGTGATGGTCAACTTGAAAATAAACCAAATTCCCGACTACTCAGTAATCTAAATGTAACTCGTCAATATTGGCGCATTAACCGGAATTCACTGCAAGTGAAGAAAGACGTGAACACGCCATACGCAGAAGGAAACCTCATCAATCTGGGTACCAAGAGACCACAGGTGTGGCAACGTGCTTCACATAGACAAAGAAGAGACGGGTGGTTTGAAGAGTCCAGTCCACACAAACCAATTAAATAGCAAAAGGGTACTGTTATTGATATAGAGATTGGGAATAACACAACGTTATTCCCAATCTGTATATCAATAACATGTTAAACACGACGCCCAAACTATTCAACTTCATTCGTACTACATTTGGTGCGGATATTTTACAAAGGGTACTGTTCTCGTCCAAACTTGCTATGTTAATATATACAAGCGTGAGATGAATACACAGTCGTCTGGAGTGAACATCAGTACCAAACTGATGAGTCAATACGAAATGCTTGCATCTACCAGTTTCCATGTTCTATCTGCCTTGTTCAAACTGCTCGAGGGAATCAATTGTTTCAAATATTTATCATTATTTGCGTCGCTCACATGACCTCTGGTGAATACGCTTCACCCAGTCAGAAACCGTTTCTCACCCGATTTTACAGATGATCTTCGCAACCCCACTCCACGTAACAGCATTCCGTTGTAACCGCAGATTGCTGGCTGACAAAGACAAGCAAAACAGGCGATCGATTGAGGTGTTGATGGCAAACTAGTTGGACATGACTGAACAGCTGAATGAAAGGGTGCACTTCCAAGTGGAATGATTTAATGGTGGTATGAGCACTCCAACATTATCACATGGCACTGATTCACTTCATGAATGAGTCGCCACCCAGCCAACTGAAAGAAGTAAGTCGTAATTTCATGATGGTATTTTAAATGGCTCGACCTACAGAAGCTTAACACGGGAACTTTTGCTCGCAAAGGTTTACAACCGGCATTACCGGGGAGACTGGGGGTGAAAATGCACTTGTTCACGAAGCAGCCTTGTACAAACTTTCAAGTCGTCCCAAATCAACAACGGCTTACCTTGGTCTACTCGACCAGCTGATCCTGATCCCAACTATCACATTTGGGGGGATTAGACGAATTTTTCCCAGGGTCATGGAAACACAGGAACCATCACTCGTGGGGTTACGCTTTCGAAAGCATGGAGGCGGAGAAGACAAGAACACTCCACGAGGATGTTCAACAGAACACAACAAATCGTCAGCGCAGCAACGACCATCAAAGGTGAGCGAATATAGTATCACTATAAGTACGAGAAAAACGCCCACTTTTTCAATAGCGAACTCATATTGATCACATCGGTAACTTCGTTGTTTGATGGCGTATGACGCTCGAGAGAATGTCGTTCAACCAGACTAAGCTGTGGAAACATGTGAACTAGCGAGAAAGAACCACATACTTTTCAGACCCGGTCCGTGAGTGCTGCAAACCAATTTGCCCATTTTCTGACCAAGAACTAACTGTCATATGTACCTATTTCGTCTGGCGTTAACAGTCCAGGGCTACCTTGAGATGATGCACCAATTGTCCACTGATATTCAGAAAGAAGTATGGTGTATAAACCACCACTGTTTATTGCAAACACCAGGAAAGGTGCACGCATGAGATAGTTTTGAGCAGAACCAAGATACCACGACGACAAAATATTGTAAGGCTCATCGGGCCTTTCTGAACGAACAGATCCACATAAAGTGAGCTAAATGCCTTCTACTGTCTGACAATTCCAAACTAACCGGTACATTTCTTTATTGTTGGTAAAACTATCGTGAACGAGCAGCTTTCAAGTACTTGAACTCGTTGGCGCATAGATCACCTTTGAGCTGATTATCACCTGACACTTTCTGGGCAAGGCTTCTCTCAACCGGTACTCTAACAGTCCGGTATTCCATCTTTCTTCTACTTTGCTCGTATTCGATAGTGTACACTTGTACCGCGTACTAGGCCACAGAATTCCAGCTGTAACCAGTGGACAAGTTTTAGAACCTGTGTTTTCGATTTTCGAGAACACCGATAAAGCAGTAATCAACGAAATCGGTGTGTATGCGTGTGTACCTGTGGGTAGAAATTCCGACCTTTTTTGCTTTCTTGGTGTGGTGGTCAGGCTGGTCCGTTGTTTTGGTCTGGCAGGCTATGCTGGCTTGAACTCCGATCCTTCCAGGTCCAACAATGTCAGCTAGGCCGAAGGGAAGTAGCCAAACAAAAAGCAGTCTCGCTCGTAGTCGATGGTGCCAGTGAGTTGTGTGCCGGGTTGTTGTGTTATATTCCGTTCGCATGCTTGCAGTTCACGTACTGTTCAAGTTTTGTTTTGTCGATTTGTGCGCATGCATTTATCGTAACCCCGGTGTGTGAGTAATTTGGATGTGTGTGTCTGTCACGCTAACCAGAACGCCAAACCGCACTGGTCGCTATGGGACCGAGTCGATATGAAATCGACACAGCCTTGTGGATCAAGACACGCCCTGAGAAGCAGGTGCCGGGTACACCCCATACGGGATGGTTTACCCCGCAGATGGCACTCGGGAGCATGGTGTCTGCTTCGTAGTAGCCGACCGCATCAATGCTTTGATGACAGGCGAAATGCACGGCATCAGCTCTCCATTCGTGTCCTTGCGCTTGTGACTCGGTCGAGGTAAGTATACCACACTTCTGTGTTTATGGTCCAACTGTGTGTCACACTGATGATACAAAGGACCAGTTCTATAATCAGCTGCCCACCACAATCTGGTCAGTACTGGTGAGCGACCGACTTTTTGTTCTGGTTGATTTGAACACTCGAGCTGGGCGCAACTTCGAAGCCTGGTTGGGAGTTTTCGAACTCTACGATATTAGTTCAGCCAACGAGAATGGTGACCGTCTGCTTCACCTGTGTGCTAATTACGAGTTGTTTATCACAAACACCCGATTGCGGCTGGATGCGAGCGACATCATGACGCTGACCTACCTACGGAGCGGTCACCATCATTTGCTTGATTACGTGATTCTGTGACAACGCGACATCCATCCAGTGCGTATCACGCGAGTGACGCGCGGCAGTGAATGTGGCACCGACCACAGGCTGATGAGGAACAAAGTATTTATCCATGTATGCAAGCTTGTCTATTGTAAACTTTAGGGACATCGGCAGAAGTTGGATGTCAGATGACTGGAGAACGGTGAGACGAGTGCTGTTTTTCAACTTGTTATCATTCGTCTGCAAGACGCTCCTGTATCCGCCACCGTCAACGGTATGTGGTAGCAGCGTAAAAAACAGATCACGGTAACAACCACCGTATCGAACGCCAGAAACGTCCAGACTGGTTCGACGACAACAAATCGGCCATCTCCAGCTTGATATAAGAGAAGAGTGCAAGGTTTGTCGCCTCCACAATGGACCTGAACAACGGAGACAGGAGGGCGGCATTCCGGAGTACTCGCCAACAACTGGCCGAACGTGTTCACTGAATCAAGGACGACTGGTAGAGGAAGCAAGGTGAGCGGTGGTCGGACATAGTTCCGAACACTGAACTACTGTGGCGAGCGGACATGGACGGGATGGAAGCCATGCTGAGACTTAGCCACTTCCGTTGATTAGGACGTGTCCGTAAAAAGAGTGATGAGCGTATTCCGAAGCAGCTGCTGTACGGGCAACTGAAACCAGGTAAGCGAAATCTTGGTAATCAGAAGGGGAGATACCAAGATGTTATATAAATAAGTCTCTCGCGGTACAACATTGATTTTAGATGTTGGGAAAAATTAACGTTGAACCGGACGGTATGGAGACGTCATTCGGAGGGGTGCCAGCGGTCGTGAACGGAAACGCGCGGTACGCATAAAAAGTATCGATGCCATACGTCGTGGCGACATAACTATATAGCGTTGTGATGTGTGCGGCCGCGAATGCGCTGGACACCTCGTGTGGTGGATTGTCAGGTCGGAGGTGCGAGCTTTCGAACGCTCGGCCGAATACCTCAACGCGGGGGAGGTACATTCGAAAACCTGCCGCGATCGGATCAAGGACAACGTGCGCGACCGAATGAGTCATCGCTCAACTGGATCGAACCAACGGGCGAGGCAGGGCAGGCGAAATACGACAAACGACCAGATCGGAGGCGTGGTTTCTCCAACATTTAGAGGAACATCTCGACACGATGTTGGAATACGCGCAAGGCCAACACTGAGTGGATGGCGGACAGCACGAGCAGCCGGACGAGCCATCGCGCAACGAAATCGGACAAACAAACGAGGAATGGCAAGCGGAAAACCCTCCGATAGAATGCACCGGTCACACACGTAAACCGGTTAGAAGTGCACACGACGTGTGAACGGAAACCGGGGGGTGCTGCGGGTTGGAATTGTGACTCATAAACGAGAGAGCGCGCGTTGCATGTGACTAGCGATTTGGACAATAAAGATTGTGCTTTGTTGGACGCCTTCTCGCTACACTCGGATTAGCGGGTCAAAAACGTACTCACAGTACATCGTGGGCCAAGAGACAATGAGTACGTTGAAGTCAAGTAGGTTATACAAGTCAAAGTATTGAAGCAAACCAAATAACCCACCGTATTGAAAGAGCTTGATAAGTATAAGTTCAGTACGCAACTGGCGAAAGCGAACATGACCATTTGGTTTCTGGAACAATGCATACATCGTTCAGAATTTTCATAACAGTACTGGGCCATCCTTAGACGAAATCACATGAACGTGACGGGAATTTCGCTACAACGTCTGGCTTTAAACGGTAGCTGAGCAGAGTGTAAGACCCGGATCACAAACGGACGGTCACTGAGGGGATACTAATACAGTTAACTTCTAGTGAGGCAAATGGGTTCGAGAATTACGTTCGTCAGATTATGGCTGAAAGACGAGAAGAAATTAAAACTACGAAATCAACTCAATCCAATTAAACCCACGGCTGGATTTCCAAAAAATCTATCTTGAGTGGTGCGTGCATAATTTCTCGTCTATGTTCTCGGATAAAGTTGCTCTCGAAGTATGACCGCTGGGACGGAAAAAATAGATTTAGACGGTTAGACTTGGAAACGCAAATGTTAACCCGCGTTGGCGTGGGATGCTAGAGGTTTGTGCTCCTTACATTGTGCTTGCTTATCTTGGGTCTCGGGCGCCCCAGGAAAACAGTTCTTGCAGTCAGCCGGTGCTTGATCGACAGATCAAAGAAAAACAAAGGTCATTAACGGAGGAAAATGAAAATTGTGATGAGGATATTGTTAGAGAAGATAAGTACTTGTGTAAGACGTTCGTGTTATCTGTTCGTTTGTGAACCGCCCCATACACTTGTTCTAAAATAGCATCCTGGCTAGCTCACAAAGGTATCGGGGGTACAACACAACCCGGCAGAGATCAGAAAGGGAAATTTCAAAAAACAACTGAAAGCCACACATTTCTAAAAACGAACACCAAATTTATTCATTCGAAATTTTGGTCAAAGACTGTAAAACCTGGACGATACGTGAAAATCCCTTAAACCGAGGGATCATTTCCCATCCTCCTGCGAGGACGCTGTTCGCGGGGGCCATTACATATAGCGGGCATAGGTGACGTATGAGATTCAGTGAATAGCCATCAGGGCTCCTCCCAGTAAGTTCACTAATCTAAGTACACAGATAAAATACCACACATTGTTCTGCTAAAAGTGGCCGGCCTGTGATGGACCGTAACACGTTATCTTAAGAAGGGTCTATTCAACTATGTTATTGATGGCGTTGAAGTGTCTTATGCTATCTGCATGATAACTTCCACTATGGTTGTTGCATTTTAAAAAAATCCTTTCATGAACGTTGGCGACATCCCATTCCGCGTCCGGAAGAATTGTGCTAAGCTTCCAACATTGCGACGACTGCTGATTTCTGTTGTCTACACTACGCATTGGAGTGAGAACTAAAGTGATGCAGGAGGAACCTTGTGTATCCTGGCCGAGCCAGCATGAAAAGTGTAGTACATCTAACAGTGAACAGAGTTTACAGCGGGCGGACCGATTAAACAATAACAAGCCAATGAAAGAAAGACACAGCATGTCTAGGCAGACTAACCAAGGTGCACACGTGAACTGTGCAACCGGCAGCTGTGCGACGGGAGTGTGTGGGTGGAACCGCAATTGGTGCAGCGCAAGCCAATTGCAGTGATGGAAAGGCGCAAGTGTCCTTTGGCTTCGGTCACTGTGACAGGCTAATCCGAATCGGATGCCGCCAACCGTGTACACGCACATGCAGGAACGTAGCACAGATGGACCACACAAATTCGTTCCCGAAAATATTCTACACATGACCGAATTTATTCCAATCCAGCGAACGTGCAAAAAATGACAGTGTTATTACAGTGTACGGTTCTCAGGATATTCGGACACTGTCAAACATGCCACATTGCATAACCCAGATAGGTCGGTTAAAAAATGGTAGAACTCGGCTTTGAGTCCTTATTCTAGGTCTAGACACACAAATGTCCATCCAGTGAGCTCCTCATATTCGAATAGAACCTAAAATACACCAAACCACAAAAATCGTCGGCTCCGGTGTATATCGCTCACTCTCCTTCTCTCAAACAAACACAAGGTCGTTCTGGTTATGCAAGTGAAGTCGGAATCAGTCGGTCGAAAATGTTCTGTCATTTTGTCGTAGAGATCAAATGTAACGAAGCACCACACACGTTAGGCACTGATCGTTTTGTTGCCCGATTAGTAGTAGGACCACACGTTGACGTCTTTCATGGTCACAAACGCAGTAATTGATCCAGGTAGTGTCGAGTTACGTATCCATTAGTACGGATGGTTTGTTACTCTCTGTTTGAAGTTATTGCAGTTGAGGAGCGCATTCTTTGGAAGATGTTCGTCTACTTATTAGTGTTGGTGGAAACCTTAAGAGTCGTGCATTCTAGTGTTTTGCTCTTCTAACTCATAGCTTAAAGATATATACCGCCAACTAACAGTGCTTGACGTCACTGGTAGTGACAGTGGAATACTCTGAATATCACTACGATATTACCGTGGAACCGACTTTAAATTATAATTCACTGTTCCAATCTCAAGAATAAAAGGCTTGGGTAAGTACCTCAATCACCATGCCCCAAGAAGTGCCCCAAAAGTACACCTATAGACACCAGTAGAAAGATAGGTCCAAACAAACAGAACGGTTTAAGTAAACACTTTTGTAGAGGAAAGGAAAGAGATCTTGCATAACATTGTGCACGTAATACACCTGCCGATGACTTTCCAAGGATGGACCACTTGCGCTGCCAGTAGATATGCTATGACAAATATAAATACCAGTTCAGCAAGGGCGAATGAAGTTCGGAGTTTTCAACTACAAAGGCCAGGTACATAAAGGTTGCTCGCATCGCAAAAGCAAACACCTAATATACTCAGGCTTCAAACCAGGTTGGTCAAAATTGTGCTGTCAGAAAAATCCATCGTAGCATTGCAGGCGCGATACGGAACTGTTAATACTGACGCCCATACTTACAGTAAAACCGATTTACCATGTCTGCCTCCACACCTAACGAAAACACAGGTCAGAAAGCGATCAATCAAGAATAAGCGTTACGCATGAGACACAGCGAATGAGACCCTCCATTCGTCGATGGTTTAAAATTCAAGGTAGAGAATCGGAAAGAGGTGGAAAAGTTGTGGGTTATGGGTCGAATACAGGATGAACGTTTACAGTGCGAACAAAGTTTTAACCAGTGTGCAGTAGTCATGATTTGGTACGTCGAAAATCAATCAGAGAGAAACCTAAAGTTCTGAGCTGCCCACAATTGCTCTGTACGTTCATCATTTTGCTGTCCCCCAGAACAATTACTTCTAAACAGTTATATCCAACAGAATATGAAACACTATAGAATTCTCAATTGGGAAAAAAAATAATGTAACGGCGGAAACACGTAAACGGTTAACCAATGACTTCGAAAAACTGGGGTGAGAAAACGGCCCAATTTACCTTGAGTTCGACATGACCACCATTTAAGAAAATGATTTCCCTTCCACTGCCAAGAAATGTCGCCTCAAAAGATTCTTCGACCGACGAAATCCCGGTAGAGCGATCGAGCGACCAATTGAAATTGGCGAAGTAATACGGCTTCCCGAAGTCCAAGCTGGAAGCATCCCCATCGTGTTCCATAAGCTACATGTTAGGGAATTATAAAACCGAATTGCCGAGGCAAACAACTTTGATAATGGCAGTAAAATAGAGCAATATCGAAAAATTGATTATGTACACGTGGAGTACACGTGTGGAGTAATGGTGACAATCTGCGTGCAATCAACGACAACACAGGACCGACCCAGGAACATATAATAAGGTTACTGAACAAGGTGGAAATGATGAATATTACTAATTAGCATATTCTGGCGGACACGAAAACTTTGTTTTAAGCCCATAGGTAAGATAAATTCCCACTCACAGACTTGCAGCGATAAAATATGCTACCAGAGGTACAGCATTCGATAGTCTACTTGAGCATCAGGAGGATAAAGGTCACGAACTACACTTTCTACACCACTAACACAAGTTAATGAAATGAAATCTATGCTCGTCATTACTTGCGAGTATGCTAGCCAAAACGTGAGAGATCTTACTAACCGTTCACCTTCCAATCGAATAGCATAAAAAGTATGTGTCACTGACGAGCATCCAGCTCAGGAGACCAATCCGTCAAGCCCACCGCTAACGCCAATGAAGTTTCAAAGTAGAGGAAGTGGTGAGTTTAGTCACCGTAATCGTTACAGAATAATAATGTACAAAGATAGAAACCTTTTCTATGATGAGAGCCGAGGCTGCCACTCGTTTAGTTTGTTTAAATAGGTTGATGTTAAGAAAACCGTCTGGATTGCTTACGCGGGCAAATTACACTGAATTTCTTAGTGAGCCGAATCATACCTGATTGGACTACGATAGATGGCGCGATAACTTCGCAAGATTTATACACTATGCGACTGTGAACAGCGGATTGTCAATCGGGTATCGCACCGTCTTCAATAATTACCCAGAGCTATTATTCCAGGTCAAAGCTTTCGGCGTGGGTCTATCTTTTACGCCCGAGCTAGATAGACTAAATCAGGCGTGGGCTTCAAGTATCTGTCCTAGGTTTATCTAGCAACCCTAATCCGCATGCACACGATCGGCACAGTAAGATCGACGGTATGCACAGCGTGTTTCCGGTGGATGCAAAAGTTCCTGACAGCCCGTAGGAAACCCCACTACAACAGCGCACAGTTGCAGTTAACACAAGATGAACAGAAATCTCTGCGAAATCTGATCGACATCGGCGGCATATCGCCGGTTGATACTGATGTTTAACACCCAACAAACATTAACAATAGTCACAGTTTAGAGATAAAAGGTGTTTTATAAACAACTCCACACAGACTTATACATCCGACACTGAAAGGTCTTCATATCGCGAAGAAAAAGAAGCACACGCGGAAGCAAGCAGGTATTCGGACGCTTGTTTTCTTGTGGTGTTCACTCCATTGCATCACAAATGGTCGCTGCTTCACAAATAACTCAGTTAAACAGTGATAACGGTTATGGCAGCAAAATTAAATAACAGCAACTCCCCCCCCCCAAAGTTTCGGTCACAAACTGTGAAGGTCAAGAACGCGATCTACGATGGTTAACCTATTGGCAGATGTTTTCGTTTCCTTACACTAAACCACCGTTTGTCCACTTAGTCACGCAGCAGGCAAAGGTAACACCAGTAAGAGACGGTCGGGAAAAAAAATTAGTTGGCATCCACGGTAGGTGGAACAAAGACGGAGTCAAAGACGGGTCAAACGTTTTCACATCCCAAAAACAGTGAATACACTTATGACTATCAGCATCTACAGTATGCGTTGCCAACTCGTTCGAAGACTGTATCAACTTCTCGTCACATTTTCAATACCTTAAATAACACAGATCAGTGGTTTCCAACCGTTAGGTTGACGTGAACACGGGAACACAAACAGTGAATGCTGCGGGAATGCGCGACAGGTTTATACAACCGATCATCTAGGCCAAATGTTCCATCCACGACAATATGTTGAGTGTCCTCCATCTGGAATCTGACTCTTTGAGGAGCAAATTTTTCACGACATTGGTTAGGCATTTGTAATAAAGTATCCACTTCTCAACGTCACCACTGTTTACCCGTTGGTGGTATCCGATGCATACGATTAGAAAGAAACATCAACAGTCGAGTGTTTGAAGACGGTTCAAATTTTTTGCTGAGTGGTCAGTTGATGAACCAGCACTCTCAAAGTGCACGCATTTTCCCAACTTCAGCGAGACGTCCCTATGTCGTTGAAGATCAACGAAGCTCACGCTAAACCTGGAGGTATTTCGATCGCAATTTTTATGTCCCGCCACAGCTGATACAGCTACCAAAGTAGACTGGTAGGTAAATGATCGCCATGAATTACCTATTCGGTATTGAATCACAGGTTGGCAAGGCCATCCACAAGCACCCGGCAGAAGGTGAAATACCGTCCATTCCAATCTGCGCGCTTGATAACTGTCAGATAACAGACCAACGTATCATCGCTGTAGCCAATACCCTCCTGATGTAAGATGAATAGGCCTATACTGACGGTTTAAATGACCCAGAAAGTCTCACAATATCCGGTTTGTAACGATGGTGGAAAAGAAGGAAAGTGGATGGCTTTGAGATTCGATCTGTTAAACAGTTGCTGGTAAATAGTAATCTAAAGTGAAACATGAGAATCAGAAGTCGATGGCGTGCTCAAATACACATTTCTGCATTTAAACTAGCCTGAAACTGTAGATCGATCCAACAAACCTAGTGCAGCGACCCTATTTGTTTATGGCTAACTGCGTCGAAGTTACAGTGAGCATTTGTACTCTTTCTCCTCCCCCACATTTTGTATCGCTTAAACGTTTGTTTGAACGAGTATGGTTACCGGCAGGCCACCCGGTGCCTGCTCGCGTGACGTTTTGCTGTGCTAACGTTTCATCTCGCTCTTCGCTCGCTCTCATCGACAGTCTGCTGTAGGTCAGGCCATCTAAAACCAACTTGGTAAGGAAGTGTGACAACAAAAATTAGATACGACGGACGTCCACGTAACCTGCGAATCACACTGACCTCCGCAAATCTCGCCCGCCTCTGCTCTGGGGGTTTGGCCCCGTCGAGGCAGACGGAATCGCAACTGAAACCGAATCTGTATCAACGCTAAGTAATGTACCGACCGAAGAGGGCGTTACTGCTTGCGAACCAGTTTCCTTATCGGGTACCTCTATAAACGCTGGCTTCAGTCTATTGATAGAGATCATCTCGCGTTTACCATTGCGTTCCAACACGAAAGTCTTAGCATAGCGTGCGAGGACGCGAAACGGTCCGGTATACGGCGGGTGCAAAGGTCGTCGAGGAGTAACCGCACGAACCAAAACATGAGAACAAGTTGACAGACGAGGGTGTACGTACGTTGGCGTCGTCTGTTCTCTCGATGTATGTGGTTGGAGTCGCCTCATGTGTTGGGCTAGCCGCTCGCCGTAATCTGCGAAGTTGATAGGTCCCGTTGCGCGTGGGGCAACCAACTCGCCGGGTAAACATAAGGAGCACCCATACATTAACTGGGCGGGGGTGGTATGCAGGTCTGCCTTCAGCGTGTTACGGATACCTAACAAGACTAATGGCAGAACCTCGTGCCATGAGGGTTGTTGCTAGCGGATAGTGAACTTTTCAACTGCTGATGAAAACGCTCAACCAACCCGTTGACTGCCGGGTGGTAAGCTGTTGTGCGAATTCTACTACAGCCTAGTGCGTTGAGGAGTGAAGTGAAAGCCAAGTCAAAGTGTGACCCGCGATCAGTGGTCACTACAACAGGGCAACCAAATTGAGCGACCCAACGTTCCAAGAATACTCATGCGACGGTTTCCGACGAGCAATTCGGAATTGGTATAGCCTCTGGCTAACGTGTAAACCTGTCTACGCATGTCAAGACGTAAGTATGCTCATCCGAGGGTGGCAGCGGTCCGACCAGGTCGACATGCACATGATAGAAACGCTCTTCGGGGGTTGCAAAATTTCCCACTGGGGTACGCGTGTGACGACAGATCTTAGACCGCTGGCAGTGTATGCACGCTTTCGCCCATGTGCGGACGTCGCGATTGACGTTGCGCCAGAGGAAGCGCTACGTGACCATTTTGACTGTTGAACGTATGCCAGGGTGAGACATGTTGTGCAACGTTACGAAAATTCGGCGGCGGAAGGCCGATGTAATAACCGGACGAGGGATGCCTTGTGAAGTGTCGCAAATAATCATACCACCGGAAGAATTCATGGGAACTCTTTCTAACTAAATGGAATTGGACCGGCGGAGTTGTTCTACCTGCGGATCGTTGTCCTGTGCGATCGCGATTGCTGCAAGCTCTACTGAGCTTACTGTCGTGCTCAGTGTAGCATTAATGCGCGAGAGAGCATCGGCGACTGGATTCGCAATACCTGAAATATGACGAATATTGGTCGTGAACTGAGCGACATAATCCAGGTGTCTGGTATCTCCGGGGGAATACCTGTTTATTTTCGAGCGTAACGCGTACGTTAACTGCTTATGGTCTGTGCATACGATAAAGTCCCTGCCTTCAGGGACATGTCGAAAACGGCGGATGCCGAGATATATCGACAAAAACTCCTTCCCAAAAGCACTATACCGCGACTCAGTTGGTTGTAACCGTTTAGAGAAAAAGGCTAGTGGGCACCGAGTTGCTGCTGCAGAACTGCCCCTACAGCCACGTCTGATGCATCCACACTTAGTGCCAAGGGAGCAGACGGATAGTGATGCGACAGCGATGCTATATTGGCGATAGCCCTTTTTAAATTGATGGAGGCCATTTTTGCGGCCGTTGGGAATAAGAATGAACGTGTCTTACCTCTGAGTAGGTCGGTGAGAGGTTGCATTAGACAGGCACAGTTAGGGATGAAACGACGGTAAAAATTCACTAAACCATCGAAACGGCGAAGTTGCTTGAACGATGTGCGCTCCAGGTAGTCCACTATTGCCTGTACTTTGTCGGGGAGATGTTTGATCCCGCTCACGGATATACTGATGACCCAGGAAGGCTACGCGGGACGCTCCGAAAGAGCATTTAGCTAGGTGTATGGTAACGCCATGATGCGACAACCGGATGAATAATGAACGCAAGTGTACTCAATGTTCCTCCTGCGATGAGCTAGCCACCAAGATATCATCTAAGTACGGATAAACACCGTCCAGTCAGTGACACACATCGTGAATAAAACGTTGGAAAGTCTGAGCGGCGTTGCCCAGACCAAACGGCATGCGTAAGAATTCGAAAAGCCCGAACGGTGTTATGACTGCTGTCTTTGGGACGTCTTCTGGGGCTATAGGATTCTGGTTGTAAGCGCGCACTAGGTCGATTTTTGTGAATATCTTTTTCCCCGACAGATTTGCCGTCAAGTCCTGAATGTGGGGAATTGAATACATATCGGGAGTGGCTGAGTTGTTCAACGCTCGATAGTCGCCGCACGGGCGCCAGCCGTTATGCAATGGCGAAGCCCACGGACTGTTGGACGGACGGATAATGCCGAGTTGGAGCAAATGCTCGGATTCGGCTCGAACAATTTTGAGCTTTTCGGGAGCTAAGCGGCGTGGACGTCATCGAACTGGCGGTTCTCGTGTGACAATGTGATGCGCGACGTCGGTTGTCATGGCCGGTAGTTCGTTAGCGGACCGGATCAGTTGAGGGAATTCGGATAAAAGTTTCCCGTAAGGCTCGCAAACTAGGGGATTGGCTAGCATAGAACTGATCACAGTCGCGTGCGGCAGTTTGCCCCGAACGTTTAGTTTTGTCCAGGTATCGATCAGACGCAATCGACGTGCGTCGACCAGTAAATCGAAATGTCGGAGAAAGTCGATACCAACGATAGGGAAAGGAATATAGGCCACAAGAAAAACCCAGGGAAAATCGCGTTTAAGACCAAAGTTTAAATTCAGCGACCGAAGGTTCCAATGGGAGTACCGTTTGCAGCTCGGAGAGTAGTGCCAGGTTCTGATCGCGCATCCATTACTGAATACGATATGACACTAACCTCCGCTCCTGTGTCAATTAAAAATTGCATTTTGGAGGTTAAATCCCTCAGAAAGAAAAGGCGACTGATATTTGTCCGGCCCGTGTTTGTCGTCGCTAGAACACGCCGGCTTGCTAGTTTAAACATTTGTCAGCACGACGGCTACACGGCGATCGGCATTGTCTGACATTTTCACCATACGTCTCATGATACCAACAAACACTGCCAGGTTCTAGTCCGGGCGGTGATCGGGCGCGCGTTGGAGGAATTCTAGACGGTGACCTATTGCGCTGAATGCTGGCACAAAGATCAGCCAGTTCACTCCGCAACTGAACTATCTCAGCGTTTGTTTCTGAGGGGTTGTGTTCACGGCATTCCAATGATTTCCGCAGGCTTGCTATTTCGGCGTCCTTCGTGGCCAACAAACGATCCGCCGGACGGTTCGCGTTGACTATCTTCCCAACTACTGCTGGCTGCCCTGTGTCTCGGAAACGCTCATGTATTGAGTCGGCCGAAACCGCTAGGTCACTTAAGGAACGTGAGGGTAACACGTAAAAGTAGCCCCTGTGTGAACTCAGGCAATCTTCGAATCCACAACTCTTGCAAAAACGACTCAGGCAGCTGTGATTTGCCTGCTACATGTCGCATCTCCCGAAGAAGAACCGACGGCTTCTTGTCCCCCAACTGTAGACGTTAGAACAGTTGTTCCAAACGCATTTTATCGGATGGCTGTGTTTTCTTAAGAATCGTCTGCTTAGCGGACTCATAACGATCGGTTGTCAACCCTAGTAAGATATCACTAATCAGGATCAGCATATCTCGGGGAAGACGCGGTATAAGATGCGAGAACTTGTCCGAGTCATTTGTTATGCGCCGGTTGCCGAACTCTATTCCCAGCACAGCGAACCACAGCTCTGGATCGAGATCCCTGAAAGCGGGAACAGCTAGTGTTATCAACAATACCGAGGACGAGAATTCGGACTTGACCCCCTTAGTGTTCATAGCGACCGAGCGAATGGAAATGGATATATAAATATATATATATGCACTATATATATACAATATGCGCACCCAAAAAGTGATGAGGGGAGAAAAAAATGAACTCAGGTATACATCGACATATATCCTAAACGGGCTCACCAATTTGTAGAGTTCAGACGGGCTATGGGCGGTCGATTACGAACAACGCAACGAGTAGACGAGAAATATATTGTCGACAAGTAAAATCGACAAGCCAGCGAAGAGCGCGATGAAACGCTAGCACAGCAAAACGTCACGCGAGCTGCGTGGCAGGAGTAAATTGGACCATTCATGCTAGAGTCAACGGTTCCGGTTAACCGAAAAACTCCTACATTATCGAAGTCAACACTCTGGTTGTCTTCTAGCGGGGGAGCTCTGTAGCGACCCTATTTGTTTATGGCTAACTGCGTCGAAGTTACAGTGAGCATTTGTACTCTTTCTCCTCCCCCACATTTTGTATGCGCTTAAACGTTTGTTTGAACGAGTATGGTTACCAGCAGGCCACCCGCGCACTCGAACGTTTCTGCTGCGGTGCCTGCTCGCGTGACGTTTTGCTGTGCTAACGTTTCATCTCGCTCTTCGCTCGCTCTCGTCGATTTTACGTGTCGACAATATATTTCTCGTCTACTCGTTGTGTTGTTCGTAAGTGACCGGCCATAGCCCGTCTGAACTGCACACTAGTAACCCTGAAACCGAGAACGACAGTGGCTGACGACCGGCGGTCTATATGCTATTGTCGCAGTTTGGTAGAAAACGCAACTTCCGTTCAGATTATCGAAAATAACGTGCCCAGTCGAAAGCAATCGTTGAGATAACACAATCACGGCATCCATTAGTGCCGAGCCACCCAGTCGAAATGTGCTGGTAAGAAGTAATCTAGATCCTTGACATTATGGTGTTTGCTGGTCGAAATAAGACAGAACACTATCACTCATAGTGTCGAAGTTCGTAAATCAGAACACCACATCAAAAACGTGTAGTGGTAGGAGGATAAAAACGGGAGGCTAGCTAAATTGCCTTTTGAGGTGCTCCACTCAACGGAACGACTTACATTACTAGCACTAGCGGTAAACGTGCTATTCGTTTAGTTGACAGCCTCGGTGCATCATTCTATCTCATTGCATCAGTATGCTCAGATGAGAAAGCAACCCCCATGGCGTCTAAGGTTATGGGTTAGTGACTAACTATAACCGATATCCTTACGAAGACTTACATTCAATCATAATGCCCGCAAACCTGACCGGAAAGTATTATAGTTCGAGCCGCTGCTCGCGACATGTGATGTGGAACATCTTAGAAGAAAAAGTATATCAAAAGAAATGAGTGGATGAAAAAAAGGCTAGACAGAGGAACTGAAAATATTGATATAGACACTGACTGTGACACCATGAAATCTCGGAAGGCGTTCATAACCAGCAGTAGTCATGCTGTCGACTTATATAAATTGATGAAAATTTCACTGTTCATGACGAGAGTAAGAAATAGCTGCAACGCTTATGCGCCTCGGAGAGCAACTATGCACGGTGTATTGTGGTGGATTTCTTTTAACCTAGCAAAGTTGCAACATCTGCACACTATCCAAAACTAACCAGGGTAAATGGACAGTACGCTTTCTGTAAAACTTTTGTTGATTCATCAACTGAAATCGTCAGGTACACTGACAATCAGCGCCGATGCTTTCACTGTTGGTTGAGAATCGGTACTCTCATTTCTGAAGGTGGGTCAGGGTTTGTACACGTTTGGGAGAAAATTTCGTTGTGATGAGCCTTACTGCAGAATGACGCCTAGGAAATGCTACAGACTACTAGATAGGTCGAGATTTAATTACGCAAACCGACACGTGCACATACAGACACCCAGAGCAACAGCGGCCAGTCAGTGGAAATGTGGAGAGAAAGAAAAAAATCCGTATTCCACATGGCATTGGGTTCAGGTCTGTTTCATAAGAGCTTTTACCGATTGCTGCGACGAATCTCAGTGACCCGGCTCAATGTTTGTCTATAGTCCGCCTAGCAGTGGGCGCATGATATGGATTACGGCATCGCACTGGTGTAAAAGCTTCAGATGCCAATCTGCCAACATATTTCTCTTCACACTGTGTTTACCAGCTTATGTGTAGTTGCAGTGAAAGTTACCTGGGCAGAACCGAAGGGCACCTGGTCTCCAGAGTGAAAGAACATTTGCTTAAATGGGTGCGGAATTGTGGGTTAGTGAAGAACAGCAGTGTAACTGAAACTCACAAACAACCAGTGTCCGCAGTCGCTAAGCACGTCTTGAACATCGCTCACGTTGTCCACCCAGCTTGTGCATTCAGAATCATTACATCACTTCAACTCAAGACTTCCCTGCACTTCGCTGAAACGATCTAACTCAATCGATTAGAGGTGACCTTACGTTCGGAAACAGTTGTTCGTGGACTTGATCCTGCCCTGGACTTAGTGGCCTTCCCAACCTGTCGACGGACAGTCCACCCCACCCCCTAGATGTTTAGTAGGAAAACCGATTCGTATTATATCTTCGGTATCGGTGAGTCAATACGAAATGCTTGCGTTTATCCCCTCGTTGTGTTCTAACTGCTTTGTTTAAATTTCATCTGTTGGCTTCCGCCTATCTGGATGGTGGCGCTTGAATCCATCACACGTAAATCGTGAATCCTAGTCTAAGTAATTCAACGCAATCAGTTTTATATTATGGACGTTCGTTAGCTCCAGCATTCGGATATCGTTCCCAAGTGGCCAGCACACAGAAGTTAGCCCGCTAGACGATACCTAAACTTAGTAATGGGACAGGGACCACCCGGTCATAGAACACTCCGGTAGACTGACATCCGAAGTTTTTACACCAGTGCGATGTCGTAATCCACATCATGCGCCCACTGCTAGGCGGACTAAAGACAAACATTGAGCCGGGTCACTGAGATTCGTCGCAGCAATCGGTAAAAGCTCTTATGAAACAGACCTGAACCCAATGCCATGTGGAATACGGATTTTTTTCTTTCTCTCCACATTTCCACTGACTGGCCGCTGTTGCTCTGGGTGTCTGTATGTGCACGTGTCGGTTTGCGTAATTAAATCTCTTGACCTATCAAGCAGTCTGCAACAAACTCTTGACATCAACCCGAATGGTTTTCAACTGTGACCGAACATCAAAATCGACGGTTCGCATGACGTACAAGCGAATAACGAAAAATAAGGCTCGGACTCACATTACTCCGAGTCAAGAGTACGTACAGACTATAATAAATAATATTTTGATAGTCGCGGTCATCTGTACCTTTTCGATTATTTTAGTTTTGCACCTGCTTTCGTTTTAGTCAAGCTACCCATTTTGTAACATCCGGCCAGGGGCTAAAAACAAAACTCGCTCCGTGCCTCGCAAGCCTGACGTATCTCTCTGTACACTATTTTCCAGGGTCGGTAGTAATACACGGGGTCAACGCGTTGAGATTTGGCTTTCCATTGTCGATCGATCGTCGATAGTGATCACTGGCGGGGTTTTATTTTGTTGGATCAGTTCCAACAAGTAGCTGTCATAGTTTAGCGACAGCGATGTTGGCATACTTGCTCTGATCTGTTCGCATAGCAGCTGTTTCGAAATACGTACATCGGCCATCCCACGAGAGTATATCAGTCAACAAAGCTGACTGAGTATTCCCATGGTGTTTGGAACCACACTCGATCACCGAGTACTCAAGATAGGTCTGTCATAGTGGATGAAAGCAATATAGAACGCATATTCTGCCAAAATAATGTTTGGATTTCAAAGCCGTACGGCAGTGTGGTCCGTGCTGCTGAACAGTGGACGAGCAGCTTCGCTTTCTGCTCCAGGCTGCGATTCATCTAGAAGAGTTTTTAAAAAGGTTCGAAAGCTGTACCAGTCTCAGTCACACGAGTTTGAAAGCCGCGGCCACGAACGGATCTGTCGACAGTTTACTACCTCGGTAGCAGAAGACTGCGCAGGTGACCACTGCTGCGGACTCCAGGTGTATGCCTAATACCTCCGCCCGGAAAATTTCGAAAGTATGCAAACGCACACATTGACAGGACCGTCCAATAAACCCGTGAAAACATTAAAACCTCAAGGTATGAAGAAGACGTTACAACTGGGCAATCTAATGAGTTGGCAAGACGAAGTTATGATCAACTGTTGTGACATTTTGCCGAGATTCGAGCAATAAAATGTCTATGTATAACTTTGTGAGACAATGTTTCACTTAAATAAAGCAATTGAAATTGAATGTCATTTTCTAGACAAGTTGACCGACAGGCAACAGTATATAAAACGGGCATTTAAATCCTATTCTAAACCCGTCGGTCGCATAAAACAACTCATTCACTTTACAAGGCAGAACATAGGATTTTTAACCAACCTTCAAAAACGTAAATCCATACGACTGTGTTACATTCGTCAATAGAATCGATGTACCAGAGAGCTTATCATGCAAGAACATCATATTCCAGTTAAATTCAACTTTTGCTTGCGGTTCGGAACTGTGCACGATCAGTACAGAAGGGTTAATTTTTGGGGATGCACTAAGCAAAAAATGTATCGATTCGTCCGAATGTACCGCACGGAGGTAAAAAATATTGAAGGTGGCACATGCATTTTTGCATTCAGGATTGTACGCTGAAAATATCTAGAAAACAGTATAAAAAGGGTACGCTAAACCAACCTCCCACCCATGGATGATAGACAGAACGCTCAAGAAAGAAAATTCCGTTCCAAGTAGTATCATCTGTGTACGGAATAGACGTGGTTAGTAGAATGAAAGCACCAGAAAGATAATTTCCTTAATTAGTGAATTTAGAATCCTAAGAATTGCGAAAAACACAAAGGAGCGTTAGCAGATGTTTCGAAGGGTCAGCATGATACTGCAAGCAATAATATAGCCAGTTTGTAAATATAGTTAATCGTGCTGGGTGCGCACGACCATTTGGACCTATGATCAGCGAGTACCTATTACATGTCTGTGAAAAAGCGTCCACACTGTTAAACTGCACACGATATTCAACAGTACTAATAACATCCATTTCGACTGGACAGGAAAACATTCAACTTTTAAATCCTGCAATAGTTTGACAGTTACAACGCGTAGTGGTAGCAAGATGTCAGCCGGTTATTTATTCTCAAATTTGATTAGTTCACTTGGTCCGTACATAAACGCTCAAAATATCCTACGAAAGACCACGCAACTTGAGCGATCGCACATGCGTTCACAAGGCTGCGGGTTGTCCCCAAGGTGACATCAGGCAGGACAAGTAGTTCACACAAATGAAACATGGGAAGATAACAATGAGAAGACCGACGCTGTCATGTGCCAACACCTCATACTGCCTCTGGTATCAAACAGCATCCGATATTATATATGGGACCAATGGAATCGGATGACGAATAAAAAAGTCAAAAAACATCAGGTGGAGTGATGGTGCTGTATTAGTACGTTCACGGAAGTCTGAGGTTTACATATAACTGCTACGTGTGTACATAAAGCTTGCTTGAGACGGTTAGTTGTGATCGCCTCGGCGAAACGTAGGGAGTGCAGGTTAGTTTGACGCACTGTAATTTTGAATGCCGATTCGAGATTAATCCGATGGCCTGTGACCAATGGTGATTAGCGATAGATAAGATCGGACGTTCGTGTACACCTAAGAACGAACGGATTGGGCTGCACACATCTGAACAACCTGAACTCACTTCGACGTCCCTTGGTCATAGAGCGCAAGCACCTATTAGCTCTGCGGACGTAATTTTCGCCACAGTTATACGCACCGAGGAACACGGTGATTTGGAGGTGACCGCCGCCTGAAAACTCAGGAAAGAACCATGAGTTCAGTTGGACTGAAGGTTTGTTTAACTGCTGTGACGAGGCGTTTTGCAGTTCGGAGAACAGCATTATTATCCTTAGTGAAGATTTCCTTTTTATCAACCGTGGAGACCCTACTTACTTCTATCCGTTGCTGGCTGTGTCTATCGAGAAATCGAGTCGAAAATGCATTATCCTACAATGTAGCTGTAATCAAAGTTAGTTGACTAAACAATCTAATGAACAAATATAACCAGCGCGCGTGCACTAATGCTCGCTAGTTTGCAGTTTATAAACTGAGTATACTAGCTAGTCCAGGTTGGTTTTTGATGTGCAAACACGTTTACTCATCTATCATTCTTGTGACTGAAGTGAATGTCTAGAAATCGTAAACACCTGTCTTATCCAAGTTCACAGGTGACCGTCAAATCAACATGACAGGAGTTCAACCGTTTGCCACGCCATCAACCTCCTGCAGAGAGTGCGTAAACACGAAGATATTAACTGCATAACGTTTGTATAACGGGAACACCGAAATCTCTGGTAAATCGCTATCCTATCACCAGCCTGAAAAATCAGTTATAGCCGGTCTGCATGAAGTAATACAGACAGCTTCGGTAGGAATTCTTATATCGGAGCTTTAGGCTTACACCGAATCGCAAACAAATTTCACCACTTATTACAGGGAAACATTCGTAGGAAGTGGATAAGCATCTAGTTTACATAGTAATTTGTTTTCTAAGCTGATTCTGTTCCAGGCCTTCAGTTAAACCGAACGGTTCTTCGAGAGAACGTGTCAAATTGCTGCTTTAACAGTGTCAGAGCCGGTACCCACCATCAAGCTAGTTTGGGTTGTAGGACATTGACCATAGGTGAAACCGGTTTGAGTAGCATTCCGGCCGTGTAGTTTCGGTACACCATCATCATCATCATCATCAAAACAGCCATGAGCATGACCAAAAGGTACTGTGGCTCGGGCCGCCGCTCACCTCAACAGTGACGTGGAATATCCTAAAAGGAAAGAGTACTACGAAGGACAAAAAAGATTGAAGAAGACTAAATGGAGGAACTAGAAATGGCATGGATACAGGTACGCCATTGACTGCGACACA
>QNGE01001339.1:61662-122278 GCA_008508345.1 Paragonimus westermani | reverse complement strand
GTCTGACTGCTCCCCTTTGGCCTGTCTGACAAGGTTGCACCTGGAAGGACCGGAGTCCTAGTCAGCATAGCCCGCCGGATCAAAACAGTACACAAGCCCGACCACCACGTCAAGGTAGCAGTATAGGTCGGTACACCGCATAGTCACGACGGCTTTCAGAGAGGTAAAAATGTCTTCACCAATCACTCAATGCAGAATTAACAAATAAAGGTGTCGAGTTGTTTGGTATTCTGTGCCAGCAACCTTTTCAACTTCGCTGATGAGTTGATAATTAGCTTCATCGTTCAGTATGGTTTACACCTGCTAAGCATGGTCTTCTGTCTATAATTTCGGCTTTAGGACGACGATGTCTTCAAACTTCATTTCTTTTAAAACCCCTGTGTAACGAAAATAGATAGTAAAAAAGCGAGTGTGCAGTCTCAATGAGGGCAGCACTGATTCAAGTTGCAATCATTCGATCCACACATTCTAAATCGTTTCAGTACAAAATGCGGATAACGACCCTTTGATAGACGATAGCAAAGAAAACAACTTTACACGTTCTTGAACAATTTTAGACTTAGCAGGGCGTCGGAGTATCTTACACAAACTCGTCTTTTCAAAAACTCAAAACAAATGGTTCCCTTCATAAATATGAACATAGTGTTTTTCAGCCAACCCCTCAGGAGAGTCTCTGTGAATGTGACGACCAAATATGAGTGATGATCAGTTTTAACCACCTAAATCTCCAACTAATGTACAGTGTGGATTTATGCATATATATATATATATAGATATATAAAATTCGGGTGCGCGTTGGGCCAGGAGTTCAACCGTGATTGTGCTTACGGTCAGGAAAACCAAAGTCAATCACACTTGTACTCATAAATCCACCTATGGGCCAAACAATTACTGTCCATGCGGCCGAAACCAGTCCCCGATGTACTAATCAAGTGGAAAAAGTTTAACCTGATGCGAAGGGGACAATGGTTGCAGAATAGACTGACAAAGACCAGCAACAAGAAAGAACAGGAAACACTGTCGGTGAGGAGAATATTAGCAGGGATAGGGATGAGACATACGGGGGAAAAAATGAAACTAAAACCCTAGAGTGTCGGAAATGCGTTGAAAATCTCCGACGAACTACGCAACCACTGCATTCGTCAGGAGAGATCCAATAATCAGTGTGTCCGGAAGTGTCCAAACGCGGTTTGGATCATGCGGAATAATGAAGAAATGGCACCTGTCTCCTCTAATTCGGAACCCACAATTTTGGGTACTTAGGAGAACAGCTACGACCCGTTCAGGAAGGTCGTCCGGTGTACGCCTTGGAATGTAATGACGCCATCCAGGTACTCAGTCGTACCGGGTAGGCCGGATAGCATATCAAACATGAACGGTTGGAACGGTCTGGATACCGAATGACAGTCTAGTGTACTGGTACAGGCCGCGATGTGTATAGATCGTCAGCAGTTCTCGCAACTGTCGAAGCGACTTCGACCCGAAGGTACGCGTCTGCTTTGCGAAGCAAGATCCACCGTTGAAAATCGTGAACAGGTCTTCAGCAGCCGGCAGTAGGTGTAATTCGCTTCCAATGTAGCACGAAGCCAGATTGGGAAATCAGTGCAAATGCAGACTGATCCGTCGGCCCTCGTCACGACAACGATGGGGGCTGCTGATGAGCAGTAGATAACGGGCATCAGCGCCCACAGATTTTTCAGGCATTTGAACTCCTGTTCGACGAAAGGCACAGCAGTGTAGGATATGGAACGTCCCGGACGGAAGACAGGTGTGACCGCAGATTTGGGATCAAAACCACACGAGTCGAGCAGCCGAGATCTTTCCTGAACACCGACTTCACGCGTTGAATTTCATCTGCCATGCTTGCAAATGTCTGTTAGTGAGAGTTCTGCCAGGTCAAGTTGTTCAAGCCGATCGAGATCAAGTAGATTGAAGCTAGGATCGGAGAGGTGGCAAATCCTAGCGATAATCGTGCTTTTTGGGGTGGTACGACAATGCAAATGCCTGTTTAGTTGCACAATACCAAAACAGGCACTGGTGGCGACATGATTTGTTAGCCGGACTGGCGCGTGGCCGACCGATTATTATATCTGGTTGAGAAGGATCGTGATGTTGGAGACAGTAATGTGAGCTACAGATCACGTGTGTTCCTTGATTAGTACGGACATGAACTTCCCGTGCGAGGCGACATCGATTTTGAAGGAAGCGAGCAAGCTGATAGACTTGGCAATCGGTTTGAACTAGGGTGGATTTGACCGCTTTTCAGACTCCCGATGCACATCACCTGTGATAGCCGTCCTTGTGGTCTATCTTTTTGCAAGTTGTTACTTGAGAGAGCAACAGCGCATGTAGTGCCATGCACCACAGTGCTAATGCGAACAGGTCGGCGCCTACCCAGGAGGCTCGTGAAAGAGAGTTTCTGCTGCTGCATTGGATGTAAGACCGTACGGACAGAAGTTTCCTTAATTGAACCGGATATCTATAGGAAACCAGTGTTCGTGCTAGTGTGAAACGTCCGGAGGTGTCGGGACTAATGCGGCGTGTTAGTATACGAGAGGCAACGACCAGGTTCCAAGTGGTTGGTGATTACGTCTGACCTATCTAACCTGCACGGATAACAGTTCTCACAGGTCACACACCAGACAGGTGTCCACACGCACTACACACCACAGTGCAACGTTAATGAGCAATAAGCAAGGCAGGTTCACTCGGATGCAGTGTTCAAAGTGCGGTCTCCCAAATGTGGTGATCAACTTGCAGAAAAAACACGTAAACATTTTGAAAGCTCAAGGAACAGTCCACAGAATAAAACCTTTGCTAGTATCCTTTTATTGACCTGTTGATCTGAAAACAACCGAAGTTAATGAAAGTGAGGTCCGCTTGCCAACTCGCAGCTCAAAATAACAAAATTTGGTTCAGTGCGCATTACGGTAACTCTGTTTGACCACATACAAAACGCGTTCAGAGCTTCCTGCTGAACCTCTACGACCTGCCATCTATTAGGCACTTATGAACACTAATGGCAGTAGCTCCCGGAAGTCCACTGACGTACAACGAGAAGAGTGCCCAAGTTAAACCTTGAGTCACTCCGTCCATCATAGTGTACAGGGTTTCTATCGAGTTACTAGTCACTCACTTTATTAAATGGGAGAACAATGTGAATAGTTACCGGGTGAATATCCACTGCCTATTGGCAAACACATCGTTCGTTTCATTTTACCTGCACTACCACGGGAAGGACGCAGCCTTGTAACTGGGTTCTAGCCTTCTCCATTGACTCGCCATCTCCTGACTGGTTTGTTCAATACTCTGCACTGCCCACAAATGTAATCATTTTCCTAGACGCACTGCCAACTGTCCAATCTGATGTTAACTTGGCCTCCACATTAATGAGGCAAATGTAGTGTTGAATCGGTAACACTGACAGAGGGCGTAACAAGCAGGCAGAAAGCTCCGAAGTAAGTCAACCACTATACTCGTAAATCAACTTTACGCAATGTGGAAATACCGGGAGAGAGCGTACTTTCAAAGTAGGGGTTGCAGTGACATTCTGATAAAAAGATAATACCAGCAAACGCAGGCCAAAGGTCCACTAAGATATGCACACGAATTACACAGTCGAGAATCACAGCGGAGCCAACAGCATAGCAGTACGTTGCGTAACAATGCAGTCAGGCAAATTGCGAGCTAGCCGTCAGATTGTAAAATCAAGAATTTCGATCAAAGTTAAGGGAGTACATGAGCGGCGGCACTGTACAATTAATTAAGACAGGTTTCTCCTTAAATGTGTGGCGACTAACAAGTACAGTAATGGTCTGCCTGATAATAACAAGCCGACGATGCTGTAAATCTGAAGACAGCAAAAGCATTAAGTTGGCCCATAAACATCATGCAGTATCAACAGGTCGAAGCAAAACTCGGCATGACGGCCAGCAGCTAAAAGAAAACAAGGAAACAGAAGTCAAATGTGAAACATTTGTAGAGAACAAGGAAGTTGTGTGAGAACGGAAGTAAACATATCGATGAAAGTGATCTGATAAGTCAATCCGACATCAACACATCGAAAGTTGCGATCACAAGTGTCATATGAGACCAATAAGGGACAGAAATGACTTGAGTGTGACACAAGGGTTAATTATTTAAAACGATGTGACACCATAACCAAAGTTTTGGTAGGTTGACAAAATGGTAAACACATTACTTAGATACGAGCGGTGGCTTACGTGATGTCCGTGTGGAGGTCAGCCAGACGTGATGGATTTCAGAGGTTCAACAGACCCGTTTGGAAATGTCCTACAGTTTTCGTATTTTTCTTTTTCCGCGGAACTACGACACGTTTACTAACCTACTTCGAGTTGGACGTCCAGCCCACTGACGAGTGACTGTCAAACAGACTTACCGGCATCGTGTACTTAGCCGTGATTTAAATCGTTCCTCACCCAGTTGGTAGGCCATTTATTCGAGCCGATTCCGAGGCAAGTTATGGTGGCGACTTGAACGGACAAGGGTTACTCGCACTAGTCAGTCCATTTGACACGACGAACCATCGGTCTACAAAGCACAACAGCCAGGCATTCGGATTTTACAACAAGGGAAAGGAATCTCCACCAACCCTGAGCTCAGCCAAGATATACATCCCAGCGAACTTGCTGCTAGAGAAGAAAAAGGCAGACAGGGAAGGCAAACAAGTTGGTCTGTTTCTAGACTTCTATAGGTTCTTTGACCGAGCAAACCACTTAGCGTTCTGCGTGAACCTGTGTAATTATGGGATATAAAACTTACCCCTGTGCCTCACAGATCACTCCCAAGATCGTCGCCTTAAATGTCAAAATGAATAGAACCTCTTCACACTGGTGTAGTCCGACCGGCGGTGCGCTGTAAGGTACCACATAAATACATCTGCTCTATATTTCATTAATATCAGAAATACAACGGCTTTCTAACTCCCTGTTACCATTACGTGCTGATGACATCAAAATCCGGTGCACATTGGACGTGACTAAAGTGAGAAGCTACAGTGATTTTAGCACACGCCACTGGGCCATAGAAAACCGCCTCTGGTACAACAAGGTTAAAGTTAAACTGACGAACCTACGTCATTCAAGCTGCACAGATTGCTTTCTGGGAGAAAAGAACTAGGTATCACCACACGCGAACACGACTTGGACACGATTATCTGGAGCCACCTTGGCTTGCTTCTTGTGCGTTAATGGCTAGAAAAATCACATTCGGCATTTGAGTTACTCACCAGGCTGTTTGGGCAGTCACAATAGTATGTTTAATTCACTAGTCCGCCCCATCATGAGTTAGATATACAAGGTTGATGTCTTTATTTTTCGAAAGACGTTACTCCAATGAGAGGATACAACGTGCAGCTGCAAAACGGGCTACGACACTACGTGTCCTACCTTACCCAAAAGGGTTGCACAAACGGAATTAGTTTTTGATGTGTCACTACCATATGGGCTTTGATTTTTGTGTATAGGATCCTCCATGGAACCTGATAACTACTAGGAAAAACATTCGTGCCTAGCGAAAATATCCATTTCAGGGGTAGATCGCTAACGCCACAACATCAAATGAGCCGTACGTCTGACAGCACTCTAGAACAGCCTGCTAGAGTCTGTCGCAACTGTGTCATCAGTAGCTGAATTCAAGCTCAGACCTGACGCACATATCCAGAACGTCAAACCGAGTTTTCAGTCATTGCGATAGAATGAAGATACTCTTGACTTCTTACTGCTGATGTTAACCAACTGCTGTCAGCTGTATTTTGCGATGCAATTTCTGTGATAAGCAGCGGTTTCTATCACGTCCATTATACTCCAGCCTCCCCGCTTCACAACCCCTTTATCGCCGACCCAGTGGAAGAGACACTATATTCCTGCCTGCCCTTTCATTCTGAACCGTCCAAAATATGCTCAAATACATGTGAGTACTTTCAGCTTCCCCTAATCTGTACATTATCCATGAGTCCTATGAATCTGTCCGATTAGAAAGGCTCAACCCCCAACTAGCAGCTTGCACCATGCGGCAAAGCGAGATAGACAATTTGTCGGTTCCACGAGAAGACGAACAATGGAGGATGTCCGCACGACATGAACTCATTAAAGTATGGAAATCGCCGCAGGTGCTGGTTCCACTCAGATCAAGAAGTAAGGTGGGTGCAGTGCGGTCCGCAAGCAGCTTCAGCGGCACGGTAGTTCTTTTTCGTAGCATATTCTTAGATAGGCAGTGGGGGCGTACACCGTTCGCAGTTTTCGTTCGACCGCGACTGTGGTCGATTATTCGCTGGCATGCTTGGAGTGGTCAGGCTGTTGAATCGTAAGGCAATGATGACTTGGACTTCGGTCCTTTGAGGTCCAAACATATCGAGTAGACTAAAATGGAGCAGTCAGACAAAAACAGTTAGGCTTTCATGTTGCACTGATGAGTGTGTAGGCGTGTCTAGGTAATGAAGTACGACCTCGTGAATATTCTTATAGTCGAAGCATTGATGTCTCTCGCACAAATTAACAGTCGAGAGGACAATGTGCTCGCCTATCTTGAAAGCAATGTTGAGACGTTCTATTTAACAGTTCTCTTGGGGGTCATAAGATGGAGTGTGACTAGTTGTGACGTCTCATTCGTGTAGAAAGATGAGCCTGATCCAAGCAGTAAGCCACGGTCTGAATGTGCTTGTGAAGACAACAAAAAAAGAGGAACGAGTGACAGACAGGTCATAATTATGTGTGTTCAGGATGCTCCCGACGATGGACTACGGCATCGTGAAATGCGTATCTGGTGGCATCCGAACAGTTATCCGTTGGAGCATACCTCGATATAGTTAATATACAAGGCCATTCTGATTTGTGTTGACGGATTTTAATTGATGCATCGGGTCTGACAGCTCATAGACGAATGTTCGCTGGGATCAATTCGAGCACACACTGCTGTGCACTGGAACCCAGCGCGACTCCCACTCCAACTTGACTACGACAACCAGCTTCGGCCCCATCAGGAACCCTAAGAAAGGAGGGCTTCAGTCGACAGTTATTTAAAGGTGAACCCAAGTGAATACCTGCGCGACAATCGTAGACACGTCTCCGACCCACGGCACACCTCATATCGGAGACTTACATCCACCGTGCTTCGTATGTCAAGCGAAACGCGCAAACAGTATATGCGTGAGGAGCACGCTGGGTGTCGCTCTGGCCGTAGCTGCACTGATCACACCTTCATGCTTTGTCAGACGCCTGGACTTTGTCTTTTATAAAAGATTGATAACTACTGTTTTGGACATCAGAGGGAAGTCTGACTTAGCTAAGAGGACTGCAATCGATGACTATCGATCGAAGAAGGGTGTGTTCAGGAAGTACGCGAACATCTTGAGAGTATCTTATTCTCAGATCTTGGGATGGTTTATAGCTTGAGCGTCGTACCGCCGATCTTCAACACATCAAACTGGGCAACACAGTACTGTCGGACGCCCAACCCCCCATCCAACTTTGTAGCAGACCGGATCCTAGAGTGTGCCTTGAAGCACGGCGAATAGGACGGCGTAGAACTGCCGCTAGGCACTCAACCTCAAAGCACCAAGTATGCAGACGACACCGCCCTATTCTGTGAAAGTTTACAAGGGGCGTGGAACACCTTAGCTTTAGTTCGTCGGTTTGGCATGGCCTTTGCGCCTGCTAAGTGCAAGGTGCTTTTGCAAGTTTGACAGATCTCTGCATATGTTCCAACCCTTGGTAATCAACTGTTGGAAGCAGTGGAGAAGATCAAGTACCTTGGGAACTGCATCAGTACTGGCGAAACATCTAGTGGAATCGCAAATCGCACAGCAAAAACTTCGATTGTTCTTGTCTCATCTCTCAAGCTTGGTTGGCTTGGCCACATCTTGCAATTGCCAACTCAGCGCCTATCGCACAGTGCACCGTTTGTCAACGGTGGGTTAGGCTGGAAGAGTTGTCCTAGTTGCCGGTGTATGACTTGGGTTCGAGCTAGAAAGGTATTTACACTAAAGCTCTCTTCAGAGGGCGCTCTCGACTTCCTGACTTGACAATGAATGACAATGAACACTACTGTTTGAGGAAACTGTTTGATATGGTGAAGAGTGGAGGTCAATGGCACTCAATTTATGAATCAGTGTATCATTCCAATTCTTCCCTCTTTCTCGCTCCACATCTTCCTCCATCTTTACCTTACACGATACTCTCTTCATATCGTGCTGTGGCATGTTTACCACCTCGCGTGGCCATTAAGTATTTATATGTATATATATGCCACTCATCCTGTCTTAGTGATAATACGCTGTCGTCGTCAAAGAAAGCTGATAACAGGTTGACAACACTCAATAGACTGACGAGAATTTCCAGCAAAATACTTCGCGCGTACCTTCATTACTCTAGCAAGACCTGTGTAAGAGGTAAGCACGAAGGCATGTGTTTCACACCTGAACAAAAAAGCCATTATTGAAATTGAGAAACGTCGCGCAACTAAATGAGTTGTAGGCTTTCATTCATTAACTTATGCAAAATAGCTGATGCCCCTGATTCCTTCACTACTGGCTCGCAGATGGTTAACAGAAGACGTAATTACACACTTCGCCGGCGGCTAAAAAATGACTTCTAAAAACAACACTGAGTCCTCCGAAATGTTGTGTGGCTTCGTTAAGTATATAAATGAATGGTTCAAAAAGATGTGGCACTACTGTAGCATACACCAAACAGCGCGCAGTCATAGCCTTCACCTTTCTTGTTCAATACCAGTTTTCCCTACTGCAGACAGATTGAACCATGCGTGGAACTCTATAATGGAACATCAAATCAGGTGGTTGCTTTAGGATTATAACACAAACAGTGGAAGGAAGGCAACTGCGATGCAAGGCGTCGGTTGTATGGTTATCGTTCCTGGGAAGACAAGCAAAGTCGTACTAGAAATATAGTTCGGTTAACCAACACTCAAATTTCTAAACCCTGATTTTGCTCAAATTATCGTCATGCACGCAAATGATCTTTGGTTGATAATGAGCAGAAGGCAGTTTCCCGGTGAGTAATGTATCAAATTTCATCCAGCCCTAATGATTGTACGCAACTATTTTTCGGCCAAAGAATTTTCTTCAACAACTGAAAACGTCCTGAAGAGAAAATCCACCCGTATGCCATTCCGACTGAGCGCCCATGCAACTGTCCTGTCGGATACATTTGTTTCCGCCCCAGAGGGTACACAACAATCAATGGTGGCAGCCATGGCTTTTTCTAACACTCCAGCATTACAAATGGTTTCTCAGCATCGTCAAATATATGACATGTCTAGTTATGCACATAAACGCGGTTTTTGTGAAAATAGTGAAGAACCTAACTGTGGTGGGACGGAAACGTTCCTACGTTGAGGTCACGTGACTTCAATTCGTGTGATATTTAGTAACTTCAGTTCATCGGGATCAGGTTTGATGAATCTGGTTGACATTTGGCAGCCGAGTGAGATTATCTGGTACGGGGGAAAGTGCGTTTGCTTTTTTGAGTGCTGGGTTGTACGTACGGACCAAGTGCATACATTTTTGAACGTTCGCGCAGGTTGGGACCTTCTCAACGTATGCGATGGTATCAATTAGGTCTTCCTTTTGAAGCAGGCAACTCCATTCGTGACCCCGAGAATACTAGGACAGGTTTTAAAGGTCGTGTAAATCCTTTGTCCAATTCGAATGACGACCCGGTAGTGGGTTCACTGGGGACCACGGGTTGTATACACTTCATTGAACTTACTGGAATAATTCACGCACATTTTCTAGAGGGATTTTCTGAAACAATTTAGATTGGAAAAGTTGAAGCCACATTCGTAGAAAACAAAAACAATCATCCCAGTAACTAAGTAACTTTGAGCAGAGTTGTGTGACGGGAGCACAGCGACACAACATGGAGTGCAGATTTGCAGGTTGTTCATGATGATCATGCGTTCACCTTGCAAACAGTAGCCGGTTTGAAATATTTTACGTGTGGTTTGCTCATGTAAAATTCAAAATCCGCAGGTACAAAAAAAAACTAAATACCGATCCATCAGCCAGTAATCGTCATCCTTATTCAATGTTCAAACGCGTAAACAACATTCTCAACCAGTCATAATCACTTCTACCCTGGAAACGGGTCACGTGAAACTCACCATACATGCCTTACAAATCGTAAGAGTCAGAAGAGCAGGCAGAGGATGGTTCAAAGGTGCATCACGTAGCACGTAACAATAGCTCGAATGCAACTGTTCTTCTTGGTCGAGTGACTGTTCGTTGACCTTAGATTTCCGTGCACACCTTCGACGTAATGACACGAAAGATGAGCAGAACATGTGTGTACGAACTACCGACTCGGATTCGGGCCGTGCGCGCTCACTAGTCTCCGTCGCACGTTGCGTGCAACAGATTGAAGGCCGTCGAATTCTTGTACACGGTTGCAATTGGTACGTAGCGGAGAACACAGGACGCTCTATATGTACTCAAAAGGATAATGTACACAAAACAGGAGTGCTGGGAGCGCCGAAACTCACAACCCGGCAAAAGTGTACGCAATAAAATCGAGCAACCGGTTCAACCAACCACGTGTGACTCACATGTACCTTGAGAAGAAACAGAATGGCAAAAATCGCTGAGAGAAGCTAGAAAGGACGAAAGCAAACATTGACGAAGAATAACTGAGAATAAGAAAATCAGATCCAGGGGAGGAAGGAAGGTAATCGGGAACGAACCAAAAGAAGGATGCGTTTGATAGCTTCACACAGTGGAAACAGTGTTAGTAGGCTGAGGTGAATAGGAACGATTCGCAACATAGAAGACGAGCTTTCAACTGCAGAGAAGTATGGCGGCAACTGACTGCGATCACAATTCCGATGAACTCCATGGATTTCATCCACCGGTCAGGGGAACGCTGTCGTCCAGTTGTTTCTTAGCCAACATTCCTAGCTCAGTGAATACTGCAATGCCGGATAATTCCACGTGCGTTTTTCTACGTGCATAGTAGTTCAGAGCAGGAACTTCCAAAATTCTTCTGAACATTCTTGTCCATCGGAGAATAACAAGGAAAGTTTCTAGGTGGTCACCAAACGATTGGTATACATGAAGCAATTGCAGCTCAAATTCATTTGATTAACGCTGTGTGTGCGGTTGTCTATCACAGAAATCGCCGTCTGAGAANAAATGCGAATACTGACCGATTGGGAGCGATTAATGACTGTTCTGATGTTTTTTCATGTGTAGTGTTAAATGGTCGCTTCGTGCGAATGCTCGCTGACATAATCTGCACTGAAACGGGCGGTCTCCAGTATGCTTCCGATAGTGACGTGTCAGTTCATCGGATCGCGCAAATCTCCATGCACAGCCGGGCCAATCGCATGGGAACGGCTTCTCTCCCGTATGTACGCGCATGTGTGCTTTCAAGTGAGAACTCTTCGAATAGGCCTTGGCACATGTGCTGAAAGGACACATGTGTAACAGGGCTAAGGACTTCTTCGATCGGACGTTGTTATCGCCCGTCTTTGTCCGGCTTGATCGGGTACGTCGAGCGGGGAGGACGAGAGCTTCAGTGGCATCAACGATCGTGGGTCTTAGGGAGCCGCTGTGATTTGGTTCCGAGCATTTGATAATCCTATTCATGTGCATCTGAGGATTAGAGGAAACAGAGGATGACGATGACGACGAGTTCGGCGAGAGTTTCCGATATGCACAGTCCAAAGAAGGACTGTTAATTGGCTGGCATGCAAGTTGTGCGGGGGCTGTACTCGGAGTTTGAGATCGTGGTGCCAACGCCCGAAACGCACTCTGACCAATCAGGGCTGCATTCTCCAGACGATAAGGATAACCGCCCGCTGAGACGGGTTTATAAGTGATTGGGGAAGTTGGTGTGAGTCTGTTGCATCCGCCCGCCGGCCCAGGGTTACACTGTGCGATTGAGGTCGCTTCAACACGGTTAAGATAACTAGGCGGAGCGTACATTGAATTTAAACCGCCCAGATTTGATGAATTGATATGTGTAGTCTGGTGACTTATGGACACTGCATCGACTGCCACACATGTGACTGGATAGAACTGTGTTGGTATTTGTGGAGAATGGTTGATCGGATTGGTACATTGCACTTCAAGTGAATATGGCGTTAGATGGCTCGACATATCCGTTGTGGAGTTGTCCGTAGCGGCGTAGGTCATTGCCCTGGATGCAGGTTGTTGAGTGATGCTTAGTTCGCTCGGTCTTAATGACGACATAAATCCATCGCCATTGTTCGTTGTAGTGATGGCAGAATGTGGATGGTTATAAGAAGCAGTCAGCAGTGTGCCGGGCTGCCTGTTTATTGCGTGATTCCATGAATAATGCTGTTGTGGCATTAATCTCGCTTCAGGGCCCGCTTTGTAGGTTGATTGGTCGCAAAATATAGGTTGATCTGATTTCAAACCTTGCGTGGATGAAGTGACATTTCCCAACTCGTAATAGTACTTGTCCTCTGAACAGGAAACAAACGTGTCGTTACCGACTTCGTTCATATTCGGATGCACGACGTGAGTATACGACCCGATCGATGAAATGGTTGAATTGGTAGCGGAACACATAGGCACATGTACCAGCGGTGTATTACTAGTGATCGGGAGTCCAGGGTTTAGGTAAACAAATGATTCGGTGGACGCAGTAAAAGTTTTTTGAATCGCGCTGTTCTCTAGGATAAAATCCAAATCTAGCAGGCTCTCGTATTCCGTGCTTGACGAAGTGTTACTGACTTGTTCCACACCGAAATTACTACCGACCGAAGAGCTCTGGTCAGAGGCCATGGGGGATACTAAGCCTGAAAGACTGTATGCATAAGATCCGAGAGTCTGGAACATGAAAAAACAACCCGAACGTATTGCTTACACAAAACATGTAATGCGCAAGACGGCGTATTCAAACTTGACGGTTTATTAACAACGACTTTAGGTTCTAAAGAATACTCGGCCAAAATGCTGGCTATTTTAAACCCTAGGTCTACCGGAGCGATTACATTATTTCACAGAAGATAAAACAGTAACGAGTTTTTACACTCTAAATTAAACAGTAGAAGGAAGCAGGAAATGGTTGTATACATGATTTATCGAATTCGGATATAGTCATTGTTCACTGTCCACCTCAGATACAAATTAATGGAAACACTTATAGCATGCAGGAAGCTGAAAAGTTTCATTGGTTGCGTCTTAAATAACGACTTCGATGAATCATTTCAACCCACCTACGGGATACTATTTTAAGGCAACATAGTAAGGACTCGATTTGTGATCAACAAAGATCGGGCAGGCGGAACACCTTTCTGTTTGACTTGGGAGCGTCTGTCACTAGCTCATTCTGAGGACGGAGTTGCCTCTCATTTCTTTGGGATGCAATCATGACAGGGCTATGCAGTAACTCCCACACCCTGTTGTTTTGTACAAACCCATCAACACCTATGTGACTTCCTTACTCACTTTGTTACCAAAAGGATTATTCTCCCATTTACTCCTGAATAGTTCAGCATGACGTGGAGCGGTACTATCGGCCAACGGAGATTTTTATCAATTAGGAAACTGAGTGTAAGCAATTCCATAAGAGAACTCTGAAGAAAACGGGTAAGTAAACAAATTTAGCAGGCAGTAGCTGGCCGAATTATTGCATGTCAATACAAAATGAGCGTAACTCAGCTACCGCGCACAGATCCCAAGAACTCGAGTGTGCATGTGTCTTAGTTCGAACCTGCCTGGCAAGAAAAACGTAAAAGAGAAGGGCAACAGGAGAATATCTAAAAGTTCAGAACCATAGTGTACAGATCTTCCACATTGTGCAACTCTATAAAAAAAGATTGCCCCCAAGATCCATGAGCAGCAGTCAAGGCTTAACACAACGCAAGACTAAAGACTGCATAGCTTTCTACGAAGCAGCTTGGATGACTTGTATACAGATATGAAACGGAAAAAAATCAATGATGACGTAAAGACAAAACATTCAACGCAGATGAATGTTGTGATCCTAACGATTGCATTGTTTAATAGACCAAATGTACAGACCCGTACACCACCGCATGACGGTAGTCAGACAACACTGTTTAATTCAATCAGTGGCTTTCATGTGCTGATTTCTCAACTGATACGTGTGCGCGTAGGTGTGTGTGTGTGTTTGAAATGACGTAAAGCCGGTAATAGTTCGTGAGTGAAAGCTCTGCTGTCATAATTGTCAGAACCGTTTCATCTTGTTGTTCATTCCAACTAAACCAGTTAACTAAAATTCAAGAGCTCCACTGTTTTTTCTGGAAGGTAAGAAGCAGTGCCATTTCAACAAGATCTCTAGCTTACATATGTACTGTGGGCACAATAGAACCTAATTATCAAGTCCCTGTTCAGATATGTGAACAGACAGTAAGAAGTTAATAGGTCTTGTTTGGATTTAGTACGGCTCACAACCGAAACGGAGTTGATAGTGGTTCTAAAGCTATCAGACTGTAATGAAAAAACTTCTAGCTGATATGACTTGGTAGCTCCGCCGTGACTGAACAGACAATCCAACTTATGATCACTATGTATGGGTAACGACCGCAGGGGGCTAATATCTTAACTGATCTCAACGTTTTTTGGAACACATCCTCAATCTGGAAATCCATTGTGAACAGTTTCATCCCTGTTTGAGTTAGTCAGGCAAAGGAGACGGCCGGAGAGACATTCAGACTGAATAGTTTCGCGTTACCTGTCGAAGACCCTATCTACTGTGTCGCCGGTCCCCTATGAGCAAAGCTTAAGGTGGGATGATACGACGACTAATTTGGCTTGGTAACAACTCTGTTTTATTGGCAGGCACCTTGACCTCTTATGTGAAGGCTGACGCCTAGAATCCCATCACCGTTATTGTTACCCAGCAGCCAAGGTGGGGCGCTGGCTTGAAAACGAACTTCGAAGAACACCTAGATACACAGGTTACTCATAAGTAGTGTCCCAAAAAGCCAACAAAAACAAGACACATCAGAACGAGTAGGGGCGCAGAGTCAATCCATGTGACATGTGCACGTGACCAGCTGAATTCTAAAAAAAAACTTGGCTTGAGGAACTAGGACTTGAGAACGACCAATCAGTAGCAATTCAATGGTACTGAAACTTATGGTGTGCTAATACCGGATTAGCACGAACGTGCATCTTGATTCAAGTTGGACTGTTGTCAAACTGAATGTCCCACAGATTTTATGGCTTTTTTGTGCCTTGTCTGTCTGTTTGGAAAACTTGACGGTAGTTCGTTTATATAATGTCCTTCATCTGGTGTAACTTGGAACATCTTGGGATACAACAGACGTAAATTATCCGAAATGCCACCTGACTATATGTGGACAGTGGCGCGTTCGATTGAGCACAACATATCTAGGTCTACCGATGAGTAGTCGGGGATTTCGTTAATTTCAAGTTGAATATCATCCATATTTGATTGCAGCCTTCGCATTCAGATAGAATTTCTATCCGGCCTCTTTCGAAAAGTTGGACTAAACTCAACCTTCGCTCACACTGGAGCTCGTCAGTGGTGCACATCCTTGCCATGGCAGGGATTATAACTGCGGTCACGCTTTTACGAGGCACCCGGGTCGAACAATGCGCCACTGCCCTCACATTAGACAAGACCAACTTATCAAGTGTTCAAGTGTGATAATTCGGTCGTGCTTAATGCGAGGACAGTGGCGCATTGTTCGACATGGTTACCTCGTAAAAGCGTGGCCGCAGTTATAATCCTGGCTATGGCAAGGATGTGCACCACTGGCGAGCTCCAATGTGAGCGGAGGTTGAGTTTAGTCCAACTTTTCGAAAGAGGCTGGATAAAAAGTCTATATGAATGCCAAGGTTGCGATCAAATATAAGTGATGTCCAAATGGAAACATCTACGTCTGCTAAATGTGGCTATCGTTAAACGGATACGGAAAACATTCTCTGATACGACGGTCACACAATTGAGGATCGATGTGTTCTTGACCAGACAATTTGATATTGAATACGGATATAGACAAAACACGACGCACACCTAGTCACCATCTATGTGAGTTGTTTTCCAATGCTCATGTCTTTTCACACATCTGATTCATCCAGACAGCTAAAGAAGGAGAGGAGCTTAAACTTGTCATGTGAGACTCTCTTCAGCCCAGAATGACATTCTGATTGAAAAAAAGTGCCAGTTACTTTAAACCATTCCAAGTGTGTTGGTGTTTCAGTTTGATAATCAAGTATCACAAATTTTATTTTGTTGCTTTACAGGTTGACAGCAACTGAAATCGACAGGACAGCCCGTGAAATACGGCACATCGTCACTTTCTTTTTTGGTAAAAATTTTAAATCGCAGGGAAGCAGTGAATAGGTAGCTTTCTCGTAAGGTTAGTGTGGGCTGTTCGAAGACAGGTATGCATACTGTGGAAGAAGCAAGGCACTAAGCTTGATTTTATTGAAGTGGAAGACACGTACAGGACTGGCCACGATGTCATATTTCCCTGATTTCTGAATAAAGTTCCTTTTCAAGCCAAAAGCGGTCGCGACACGAGATCGGTACAGAGCAGAAGTGGGGTTGCCATGACAGAATCACACTCAGCTAGGGATTTCCGGTCTACGTAGGTCAGACTACGCTTTCCTCACTTACAGACACATACACGCACATGTAGAAGTTCATCTTACGACCAGAAAAAGCGGCAAAAAGGAATTAACGACTGCTCTAAACAAGTTCGTTCGGATGGATCCTTAACTCAGCTGGGAGAAACCAGCTGCTACGGATTATTAAGACTTAGTTATGGTCACATAAACACCAGCCAAAGTAGTAAACAGTTTTTCTGTTTGAGGTTCGCAAACAGAAGCGCATAATACCTGTCACATAGATGAATTCGACTTCTGTCGAGTCATTTCTTAAAATAAATCAAAAACAGAAGGAAAATAATTTGGTTACGAAACAGCTAGAATTTAGTTCGTAAGCAGCATATCACGATCGCATCTAGAGTGAACGTCAAGAAAATGATAGTGTGGATGAACTAATTTGTCGTGCTATGATTCATTAATAAGGTTAGAGGAAAAGAATAAGTACAATAGACAATGAGATAATTAGGGTTTTCTTACCTTTTCCAAGTATAGATTATGATCTTATCATACCAATACAAAGGACTGCGTACCAACTAGATGGTCGTGTGTAAGCAGTACAGTTCATGAAAACGAGAAAACCCACGAGATGCTACTCATTTCGAAACCTGTCCGTTCTCTTCAAAAACACGTGGTTAAAATCGTCACGTTGTTGAACTGTCGCGAACGACTTCCGACTTGAACCATACACGTGCACCATTAACTTGTCATCACCCCGGGCTATCGTTTTTAGTGGCTTATTAGGCAAGTGAGTAGCTTGCTCAAGAACCTCTCGGAGCAACGTTTGAGTGTTAGCATATTGTTTTTTGACTGACGCAATGATTCCCTGAATTTCAAAACACCTACAGGTCTACTGATTTCGTTTTAGAGGAATCCATCTCATGAAAAAATGCCGCCCAGAGCGTCCGTCAGAAGATATAAACAATATCTAAAGAGAAAATTAACAGTTGTGTAACGTGAGATGTTCGGTATTCGACACTTACAGAGTCACTAATTGTCTGATTATATTTTCTTTCACGTTACACAGACTGACCCAGTTTATCCATGGACAACAGTGATTCGCAATGGATTCAGTTTCAACATGAAAAGTTGTAGTTTAATACAAAATAATCAGAAATGACCGTTTAGCGGCCAACATCACCAACTGGTGAAATTTAAAAAGGGGCATGGCAACCATTTTTGTCAGAATGTCAAGAAGAAGCTCATTTATAGGAACAAAAAACCTTCAAGCTCTCCTTCATTTATATCATTTCATGTTTGTCCCCTTTAATTGTTTATTCGATTAGTGGGTTCGATAACTGGTAAATGGGCCCGGTTAACAATTCACACAGATTCTCAGTCGATCTACATTACAGCCGTCATGACCATCAGGTAAATGTATCAGTTCAGTGACTCAGTGACCCCTATTTGGCCTTATGAAATTCACGCATACGGCTATTATCCTGCCGAAACACCAAAGTGGACCACAAAGCTGACATACAAACGAGAAAAGTTGGGTGGATCTGGTCGCTTTGTCTCCCTTATAAAAATGTCAATTTCATCTACTTACTGGGAAAAAAACTACCAAGTCACCATACAACTGTTGCTCTATTATTTTTTGCTGTATGTCTCTGGCACTGTGTGCAAATCATGTGAATAGTAATCGGAACCATCCAGACCCTCCAAAATTGATTTGTTCGCATTCTCCACCGATTATCCCAGATAATGTGATTCTCAGGCAACCACAATCACTGATCTTTGTGATACTACTTCGGAGACAGAAACGACCTCAACTTTCGATAAATTAGTAAGTGTGAATACTTTGTGCTGTTGCAAGCTCCACTGTTGGAAGATCGGTATGCTGCACTCCTCCCAATGCTTCGTATGTAGCACCGTTTCTCATAAATCCCCAAGGTTTGACAAGTTCATTGCACCTACTACTCGCTTATTACTGCACATAGGTGGTGTTCAAGTGGGTCAGTTTTAGTGTGCACGTGATTCAAAAGCCGGATACAGTGAATTGACAGCCACCACACCAGTATGACGGTCTGGCGACCGCAGTCTGTACCATAGTTTACTAAGATCTATTTGCTGGAGCTATTTGTCGCGGCCGCCAAACTCACCACTTCAATGCACAACTAAAAGATGTTATTCAACAAGCACCTAATGCCATAAACACAAGAGAACCTTAACTTTCAATTAATATGTTGTCTTGAGGTCCTGGCAAGATATGGGCGCCATATATCCCCCTGCTTTAGGCAACCTTGTCAGTCTCAGATTGTGTTTTCCTGATTAACTCCAATACTTGATATCAAATTAAAGCTTCATATAAAAACCTTAATTCCGGTGGGAATGATCAAGGCCTAGTCACTTGTGCAAAAGTTGAGAAGAAATATAGCGGGAAACTGATGACGGTATAATCGTGGGGAAAACTGTATCCTATCATACGCAGGCTAAATAACCTTTGGGTTCCAAACGTAATTAGGTGTCTTCATGATCAGGAACCTAACAGTCGACATCGCTCCCAGTGACTTTTCATGATCTCACCACCTTCTCGTTTTTCCTAACCAAAATCCTCATTGTATTTCACGTAGGCTAAATTGCAGGTAACCGGCAACTTTTTCAAAGTTCAGAGCACAAGACGTCTGCCACTAAGTTGCTTGGTCTACTACACGTGGAGGAGATACTGTTAAAGTACTGTAAAGTAGCCAGGGAAATTCGCAGTAAGTGAAACTCAAATCATTTACCGTATGGGAGTGAACTGAGATCTCTCGGGTCTCTACAATACACTAAACGAGAGTATGAGAAAATTGAAAATATAAATCATTTTGATAGCTTAGTGGGTCCCCTGGAAAATTAGCTTATTATGTGAAGGTTAGTTTGTCGACTGGATATTGCCCAGTTGCAGGAAACTAGTCACATCACAAAGCGGTAGAACGACTGGAGTCGACACGCTAATAGCCGACAGCAGTAAGTGCTGAATCGTTAAAATACAAAGCAGACATTGTGACTGTGTACGTGATACTATTCAACAGTTATCACAACTAACCGCCTCATAACGAGGAAAACCGTTGCTCGCGCAACATTGTCTCTACGTAATGGTGGCAGTAAAGAACAATAGTGAAGTACAGCCACGCGCGCCGTAAACAGATAAACTCGCTTTACACAAAATAGCCCCTACCGGAACATTGCACCATATTTTATTCTTCTGGGGTTGATGGTATATAACAATACAGTGGACAACTTATGAACTGGGAGTAAAGTAGGAAGATATTGTCGACTGTTGATTCCTGGCTTCCTGATCGAGGACCCGAAAGGTGCTGAGCGTCATTGGCTAGAGATGCTAAAGGATGAGACCGCATACTAAGACTAGGGGTGGGTGTGTTGTGATTGTTGATACGACCGTTTGCAGCTGCTCTTGCTCGCGACTTTTGTTCGAGTGTAAAAAATAGCAAACATCCTAACTAAACAACAAGAATTTCAAAATAACGTGCAGTGAGAAACTGGCTATAAAGCACTTGTAATGTAATGTAATGAGATGAGCTGTTTTTAGCACACGCCACCACTGGAGGTGCCAACGCAAACGAGCAACGTTTCGCGAACAAGGCCCATACAAAACAAGTAGATAATGAACATTCGCGACATGGAGCAACTAGGTTTCACAACTTTTGACCATTATCGCACATACAATCCCGTTGTCCAACCTTCCCTTTGGTAACAGACGATTATCGGACAGCCGCCAGGATTGCTTCAGGTTAACAAAGGCCAGCCGGACTTATTCGATAAGCAAGGGGATCCCTTCCAGCTGTAATAAAACTGTCAGAGTAGATAGATATCTCACATACGACATTGCTCATTTTGAAGTCAGTTTTTGAATATAAAACTCACATTCCATGCCTAAGTAGTCAATTTGTAAATTGGTGTGAAGTAAAGCAATGAAGTTTATCATCTGGTTTACGATTTTTTGTTTACTCAAATATGGTTTCCATTCTGGGTCAGGTGAACACAACCTTACAGCTCAAAGGAGCTCGGTAGTGATGACTTGGGTTACCGATCAAACGGTCACGAGTACAGCTGCGGTTATTTGGATTGCTCTCGTCTAAGATAACGCAATCTGACAATATCCAGTCAACTTGTGATCTACAGAGACTTATACAGTTTAACCGCCAAAAACGGCTACTGAAGAGTCTATATTAAATTCTGAATTATTTTGATTGGTTCACAAACCGCTGAGTATAACTCGTAACTGACAAAAAATACTATGGCTTATCACACAGTACCATAAGCCTTGTAGAGTTCAAAATGTAACTTGTATCATTGTGTGTTAGTGTTTACCAGCGCAGAGTTCAGGCATTTACTACAAGGTAAAGACATCAAAATACATGTACACCACATTACTGCTCGTCTAATTCGTTGGCCCGGAGAGTAATTAAAGCAGTAACGTAAGAGATATTTACAGTCTAATAAGTCGGTTTTTCTTCGACTGTCAAGTATGCCTCAACAGACGAAGAGTTTGTCGCCGGCCGACTTGATGGTGGGCTAGAGGCTGTGAACTCGACTTGACTTACTTAAGCGGCGTATTTTGAAAAATCAAGACTATATGAAAAACCCTTAGGAGAAAACTACAGCTATCCGGCGTTCTGATGGTGGTAAACCACTATCAAAGCAAACCAATCCAAAAATCTAGAAGCGATTAAAGGGGGAAGTTATTGTACAGAAGAAGCAACTGGAAGCTTCTTGGCCGATACGGTCGTTCAGAGACATTGGCACACAATGAGACAGCTACTCACAGAATCTGAGTTTGATACGATTGTGGAAAGGAGTGAATTTTCCAGTTACATGCATATAAGCGAACAACTGAAGTCAAAGACATCAAAGAAAACAAAGTGTGGAACAACTAATGGCTCGTTGACTGAAAAGACTCCACAGAGCAGCGAATTGCAACTCAGCGGGGTTTACCCGGAATTTCGTAGTGGAGGGCTGTTCCATCGGCCCGCGATTTCCAACTCTACCTCCTTACTTATTGACCACTGACTCTCCTGTGTGCATAATGATTTATTGGCTGTCCAACCTGGTGTTGGAAAGTCGCACTCACGTGTCTTCATAATTACGCTGAATTACGCTGACTACACTGTACGTAATAAACGTACCCTCTCATTTGTACTGTGCAGCCATCAGCACACAGTACATACGGATACCATCATGTAGATCACGTTCGTGTAAATCAACCGGAGCTGAAAAGTGGTAACAATTGAACAACGTATAGTTGTGCAATCTATTCTCGAAAGAATATGTAGAAAGATGATGTACTGGACCAAAAAAACAACCTTAGCATGTGTATGGTATGCCTTGTACTGCAGAATGAAATATTAAATTGCAATCTCCATGTATGCATTACTATGGTAACTGTGGTTGTGATAATATCACTATGACTTCATAGTTGCTTGTGCAGCAACCTTTTTTGGGTGCCAAACAGCACTCCTTTTTTTGCCGGACTGCCTGCAAGTTCAACAGCATGAAAGGATGATTTTTCAATCAACGTCGAGCATTATCGATTAATAGCTCAGCTAATACAAAAAATGGTGGTATAAAACGGCAATTTGGCTAATTAAATAGACTCTTGTTTCAGCATTTTTGTATTCAAAGGTATATCACACAAATGACAAAGAATTAGAACACAACGCTAAATGAATGAGTTGAGTGGAAAATTACGCCATCATTCTATGGCCAAGTGGTTGAACGAAAGTGGATAGCTTTTTCGTTTTCACCGGATTCGTAAGCATGGTTACCATGCGAAATTCGCATGCAGATCAAAAAATAATCTCCGATGTGACTAAAAATAAAAATTGGTAAATGACAAGAACAATATGAACAAGGGAGACAGTAAAACAGACATTGAATTCTTGAGAGGTTTGCAAAAGTGCAACATCACCAGTGACCTCATGGATCCAAGCCATGGAGTTCTTGCTGAGAACTGTACAGTTTTGAATGAACAAATTATCCAGTTTTGAAACGTACTGTCCAACTCCGTGTTTACAACTTAATCGTGGTTGAAAGTTTTAAAAGGGTTATGGATCAACACAAATATGGCAAATACCTTGAATAACATGTTTTTCGGCCACCTTCCTAAGCCATTTCCGAAGGTCACCAAATGTGTGTACCTGTCGGAAAGTTGTTTTAGAATTTTTCGGTGTTAAGTGCCCAAATAGCTGCTTGCAAATAAACTGTGTGTTTCTTTTTTATTCACACATTAGAATAAACGATACGAATTACTCCACGACTAACACCGAAACAAAAACCAACATTGTACTTCCACTTGTTAAAGCAGTTCAGATTCAATTTGACTGAAAAACTGCATATTTTACCTTGAGTGTTCGTTTCGAGTTACTGCGCTACACGTCGAGCCGTGGCAACGGATATTGCCAAGACTGAACAAAACCACTATGAAATAACAAGGTGGAATCGGTTAACCTGATAAAGATGGATTTGCAAGATCACGAAAAGTGTTAGTAAACGATAGATTTACCCCGAACGTTTTGGTAACGCCCGCTCAGATTTAAAAAGGTCCTATTCACAATAACTAAAATCAGTAATTTGCCCCATCAAGCAAATAATGGAACCATGGGTTGCACTATGACTGAGATGTTGCTGAACATCTTAAATACACTTCTGTACACCCTGACATTGTGGGACCACAACTGAAACTCGCCAGTTACTCATGCACACCGGGAGATATATTTTTTAAAGGTACCTGGACTTTCGTAATAACGCGATGCACTTTTTCCGGTAAAAGGTTCATTCTTTGCATAAACAAGAAGGAACACAAAGCAACAGCTAATACGTGTTATTATCTACTCAAAAATAGCAAAAAGGAAACACAAAAATGGGCGGTGAGCAGTAATGTGGTCACTTCCAGCAACAACGTTTTGGGTTTAAGGTTACAAAAATCAACAGAATTCACGTCTTCCACTCCCTTCAAATGTTATCTACATCTTCCTTACATGCTGTCCACTATGGACCTTAGAACTTTTTTTCATGCACCACTGTTTTTACAAGACAACATCTCAACTTTTTCATTTAGAAAAATTCATCGTCCTCGTATATTCTTTATGATTATGCCCATAGACTCGTTATGGATTTTTCGTCAGAGCTCTGTGCAAACCAGTATACAGTAGAATGTAAGAACCACGACGCAAAAAAATGAAATCCGGTGCGTTGTTAAAAGATAAGTTTTCCACCATGCATCCAAGCGGTAAACGATGTCGTTCAGATAAATTGATCTAAGATGCTACCGCACGCTTCTCATTCTGTACTACCGTTCAACTGTACTTTCAACGAAAAACTCATTAAAGACGAAAAATACTGCCGTTTTTACACAGGGAAATAATTTCTCTTTCTTAGTTTGTACAATCGTCGAGACCTTCCAGCTTAATTTTTCCACTGCCGGAGATAGCAACATCTTAATAATCACCTCAGACAGATTCCATATACGCCTCAGTCAGAAGTGATATACGCATTGACTTCCACTAATTTGTGTGAGGGATATTACCGAGCAATTGATTTATTGTCCGTGTGGGCACTTCAAGCTGAAGGTCTCTCGTGTTATTAGACAAAGCAAAGCAAGTTGTTTGCTAGCGTGAACAGTATTCTTCATTTTCGTGATTGTTTTCACGAAAGATATCACGCAGTATGCGATTAGAATCTGTTGACGGTCGCTTTAAACTTGTTTAACCGATTGTAAGCCTTTCTTCCGCACACACATCTTGACGAAATAAGGTCTTTTCCAGAGAAAACTCGACTAACAGCTTCGTTTTTTGTTACTAAGTAAGCTATGACTGGCATGGCATATTTGGAGTCAGATACGTGAACTGCTTTCCACTGACGTCGGAATTTAGTAAATTAACCGGCCTTATCCATTTCGCAGTGCGAAAAAAGAAGTTACAACGTCGACTCGGAAACTAACAGATTATAGCTTACTGGATAGCAGTAGTAATTATTCCGCACCCATATTTACACTTTCTCATCGCTATTAGTCTGATGGCGTCTGGAAAAATAAGCGCACGCACAGCATTACTAACACATCTCCGCGTATGTCTGCAACGACCGATTAAAAACTGATCAAGGGCTAAAATGCATCAGGTCTTATAACTATTTTTCTCGCAGTCTCTAGAATTGATCCTTTATCTACCTGTGTGAATCGGAGAATTGTTGAGCGTCAAACTATTGATTGTCTGGCTAGTTACAAATATTCCTGTTGGAGCTTGTACGTACTCTGGCTGATAAACCACAAGCTTCTGGTGTAACTAGCCCTACAGCTAAGCAGTAAAATTTGGATGCCGGTGACGATGCGCACGAGTCGGTTGAACACGTGTGTGTGTGGGTGTTCGCATACGTGCGTGCACGCTTGACGCTAATCCGTATACATCCAGGAGCACAAATGAATAATTCGGCTGGAAGTGGATTTAAGAAAAACCTGAAATGGAAACTGATAACTTCTGACCTTTAACGTCTGTGTATTACAACGACTGCTGACCCAGGAAACAGCACAATGGCATCAGACGTTGATGGTGGAATAGGTGTGCTAGGACTAACAACACATGGTGTAATAATGAGCTTGAATAGGATCACAGAAACATGATTTCCTGTGTTAACACAAAAAACTCAAACAGTCGTAAAAGTAACCAATATGGCGGTCCCTTTAGTTAAGTCAGTCCAACCCTATCTTGGGGAAGACCAGAGTACTCGAAAAGACTTACTGCATTCTCGTTTACCAATAATTGGCGAAAGATTTTGCCTGTAAATTTTATACCATCCATATTAATGGGCCATTTCGAAATTTTGTGTAGGTTTGCAGTAGCTAGTCATGATGTTTCGATGTGCTTTGCCACCAAGAATTGGTCAGATATATGCTTAGTGTTCTGCTCGCTGTCTGTTCTGAACCGTTACGCGATCGGTTAAATGTAAGTTTTCTGACATGTTTTAGTTTCATAAAATCTCATGGTGAGACGTTATTTCTGAATTTTTGTGCATTATGTTTCGAAAAACGGCTTATCCAACGACAACAACTGTTCAAACCATAGGTAAAACCGTTGACCCGGTTCTACCGAAGGAACAGTGCAAAAAATGTTCGGAAATGTTGGGTTCCGAGATCTACACGTCATCTAGACGTTCGTGTAGAACAACTGATTAAAATTGATCTTAGAAGAACCTGTATGAAGTTAACAGTTGACACCGTGTAACGACATGTGCCAAATAGAAAAGGGGTACCCTGGCAGCTAGATGCTACAGGAGTTGACGGGCCTTCAAATGAAAACACACATGACAGTGTGCTTTGCTACTGATACTCAGCCTTGTCTGTCAGAGGTAGATGCTTCTCAGCTGCAATTCCATACAACCATATGGGTGCCACGTTGTCTGGCGAAGTTCGTAGACTGAATATGTAAGGTTGCCTTTAAAGTTTATGCAACATGATGGCACATTGTTTGAATGCGTCGCTGAGGTACCTTGTGAACGGTTGCTTTTAAGCACATAGTCATTAACTAACCCGCTCGCCGGGGAAAAAAACTTCCACATCCAAGGTTGATGGCATTACCACATCGTTCGAATGTGTTACAAAATGGTGGCTACTTTATTTTAGGTTTAGGCGAACACAATGTTAATGCCAACAGTACTCTGCGCTCTGTCCTAATTTCCAGTATAAGTTGATACTGTTACCACGTTATGCGGAATCTGAGGATGCATGCCGAACAAACCCTGATGGTAACGAAGTTCACTGATGCTCGTATAATTGCAAATTCAAACAAGGATTACTTAGAATTATTCCGCCCGGACCTAGACAGTATGACAATATTCAGTCCACGTTGAGACGTATTTAGTCACGTGCCATCATACACTTATTGTCGCAAATAAAATGACCGGGTCATAACTGACGTGAATACCACCTGGACTGGAGGATTCATATGGTACTAGTCTGAGAAACCACGTCTTATTTCACCCGCCAGAAAGGGTGGAATCGAGCATTGAAGGGTGTGGTCGTTCAGAACTAGACGCATGACAACAGTGCCTCTTGTACTTTTCTGATGTGTACTCGTGGGGACCTATTTCGACTGTCTTCCTTCAATTACAAGATTATTACTGAACTTCTCTTCTTCATAGGTGGGTCGCGTGAGGAATGGTCATTGGATAGTAGTCATTTTAACAGACAAGTTTCTAGGCATTACTGATGTTTCCAACGCATCCACACGGGACATGACCTACAGCTACCTGAAGGTAACTAAACAGGTGAGTAAACTCCCTCCCCTAACAGCTTTTGAGTTAACCATATAGTTCTCATGGGAATTGAGGACTTGAATATATTAGGAAGTGAGGGCTACCCACAACCACTGAAAACATACTTTCGGCGTCCGGGTACATCTAATATAAAACAACTAATCAATTAAAGTCTCCTCATAGGTAATAAAGAATTTCAATTGATATTAGTTGAACGTCACACACTTGACCGCAACAGTTGCAGTCCAGTAGACTTTTCAGTCAGCTTCTTTGGAAAACAAGCACTAGTCTTGAGTTTCGCTCATAATGGAGGTCGCCAGTGGTACATACTCTTGCCTCGACCGGGACTAGAACAAATGAAAACACCAAGCCACATTTGCTTGTAAGTTTGCGTGTCCTGTTGACTCCAATCGTTGACCCCACGATTAGGACTTTCCTCTAAGTTGAAATTACAACCATTTAGCTTGTCGAGTGGCATTTTGATTACTACTCATCAGCACAACGGCCTTGAACCAGACTAGAAGGTATTGTGGTTCGGACCGCCGCTTACCTCAACAGTGATGTGGAATATCCGGGAAGAAGAAACGCTACTAAGAAAGCTAAAAATTAATAAAAGAAGATTAAGCGGAAGAACTAAAAATGGTATGGATGCAAGTACACCAGTGACTGCGACACACCGCTATCTCGGGTAGCGTTTTTAGCCAGCGAATCGAGTGACCAGGCAGATCCCAGGTAGGCAGGCAACACCCCACCCACTTTGCTCAATGGAATAGTCAGGATCTTCAGATTTCGCGACCACGTTGTTGCTTAGCCAACACGCAGTTTTACCCAACTGTTGGTGGCCTCAGTATATAATGCCCGGTACGGTAAACGATTAGATGGCATGGGGAGTGCGTGGCTCAGCCATCACAGGCTGTGCAACACGATTAGTTGACCAAGTGATCGAGTATCCCCAGCGTTCCGGAATACGCGCCGCCGAACGGCCGTATTGCTCACGCGATCAGTCCAGTCGATGTGGGCGAATTGGCTAAGACGACGATGGTCAAACACAGCAAGTCTGTTGACGTCTTCCGAGTCATTGAGTAAAACAGAAACGATAGGGTGAGGATGCGCGTGAGCTCTTGCTTGCAGTTGGCCAGCTGTTTATTCGTGGTTAAGGAAATGCAAATGTAGTATGTTTGGTAAGCCGTGTTTGGGGTTCACTTTTGATCATTTTCTTCCGACTTTCTCTCATCCACAAGCATGCCCATGCGTACCGTCCGAAACTGAAAACACCTACCGGTTTTCCCTTCCTTTCTTAACTGTCCAACGCAAATTCATACATGCATAAGCACTCACCTTCCTCCAGTCTGAAAAGTTCCTACGAATCCTATGAAGCATACTTTTCACTATTCAGACTGACTTATTCGACTGGTCCAGGTTGGAATTCACCAGTTACGCGTACATAATTCAGGACAGGAAGTAGAACTCCGGCCGTCGTGTTTGGTGAGGAATTCACACTGAATTCTCCGTTAACGTTCTAATAAGTGTGACCTTATCATCATGTCTAAATGTTTAACTGAAAGTGAGTGTGAACACTGCTGAGGTTTCCGTTCGCTTTGACGGTCTAATTTAATTCGTCCGATCGAATGATAGGCAGTTTAACTCTAAATCCACTTAGTTTTGGTCACGAGATTTCAAACGACCTCAACACGAGCTAACCATGGTCGTGTACGGTAATGCCACAACCCCATAGAAGAATGGCAACATGTATTACGTCGCTGAATATCAGAAGCCACCGGCGCCAAGTACGATTAGTTTGTTGCGGTATGGAGCCATAGAGAATTGCTATCAACGGCACGCTATGAACGGTTTTGCGCCATTAGTTATGTGTAAAAACAAACAAATTTATGGGGTAAGTATCGTGTTGCACACTGCATGGACATGGCTACAGATGCTGTTGACAGTTATCACTCAACAGAAAGGAATCGCCTGCATTCCAGATTGTGGTAAAATCATATTGTTCAGATGTATGTTCAGGATAACGTGGTGATATTGGATAGTGTCAAACAGTTCCGCTTGAATCAGACTAGAGACAGTTAGCAATACTATTTTAATTCTGATTTTTGCCAACCACAATTCTTACGTTTGAGTTAAAACAACGGAGTAGCAACAGAAGCACACTAATCAGAGCTTATCTGTGTACCAAATGAAAGGGCAGTATCACAAGTAGCCGTCTACTGGGTACGCTGCAATTGCGTGAATCAGTCACTACGTCCAGAGACCCACTTTTGATACAGACAAGACCTGTTCCGTTACGCACAATCGATGGTGCCAACAAAAGTATACTTGAAGGTGTTGGGATATTCGTTAGCAGCGACTGCATAAAGGCAACAGTGTACACGGCATGAGTTCAAGGTAACACAGTGGTTTCATATCCGAGTTATCTAGACAGGAGAGTCTGACAGTGTTCATCTCATATTTGACCTAGTGTGTCCTACAGTAGAAAGTGCCTTGTGGTTGAAACCTTCAACAAATGATGTGATTGTAACGTACCAATGATTGCGCATGTTACGGTTAGATAGCTAGTGCATAATCCGAACGAATTTCTAACGAAGAGAGTATGCTCCCATAGCTTGATCTGGACTGAATTTCAGCCTATCGGAAATAATTAATTCGAAATACTTGATCACCTTGAGGCTTTCACTTGTTTCAATTGTGCTTCCAATCGCTTGCCTTTTGTTGACTACCACTGTCACGCCACTTCGCCGACTATTTGACGGATTTTTTGTGCTTGCAATCATCCACAGGAAGATCATCGAATACATGAGCTTTATAAACCTTAAAGCTGACACATCGTTCAGATCTGAACGTTTGGTACATTCAACAGTGTATTCTGCTTCAAAAATAACACAAAAGACATCGGTGTACACAGCTGATAAATATTCTATTATGGAAAACATGAAATGAAACGTTTCAAATAGATTTTAAGCTTAAGTGAAGAGCCACTCTACCAGTAAGGGATACCTCACTGGTTTTAAGGAACGCTGAATACGTGTTGGTATACAAAACACGATACCTTTCGAAGGACTACTTCCAGTAAAAGTTAAGTAAACAGTAGGTTCAGACAACCTGGCTAGCAAAAACTAAGTCATTAGGCAAAGTCGAGTCTGAAACACCGACTTAGGTGGACAACAGTGCAATTATATACCTGATCGCTACCGGTTTAATCCAGAAAACTGAAGTGGAGTACGTTCACCTAAACCCGTGAGGCAGTTACCGACTGACGGCAGTCAAAACGGAAAAATTCACTTTTCAGGTGAGGAATCCACCTTTACTTGAACGTTTTGAATCCAATTTATGGGCGTCTAGATAAATACCAATACGGTATAAAACTTTAATCAAAATAACCTAATGATCATAGTACTTATCGTGTCTCGAAGAGGTAAAGAAAGCCCGAACTCACTTTGTATTCATACATATCTTCCCGTCGCAGCGCGCACGAGTGTACGTCGTGGAAACCGTCGAAACCCATAGCAGTCATTCCGGTCATTTTGCCTGGAACAAGTGTAGTTGTTATCTGAGAGACGCAAACCACTTTGAAAGACGAAATGAACACGATCAAATCCAATCCACTGATGGCAGAGCATTCACTGAGATGCCGTTTCACAGACCACGAGTCAGACGGACCGGAAAATAACGCGCGCGCTAGAGCGCGCGCTGTGAGAGCAGTCGCTATATTGCTTCTGTACCCTACCACCGATTGGTTACTTCATTTATTCGTCCTTGACATGAAGGGTAGACCTGTCCCACTTATAGTGTGCCCATGTCGTCACGGCCGAGGCAGCAGTGAAGCCTGTCAATTTGGCGGTCTACAAAATGAGCGAGAGCGCGGCTAGACATACCGTGGTTCATCACACGACAGCATGTCACACGTTCTGATATTATGGTCCACGTGGGACTGTTGTGAGTCGGCAGGTCGATTGCGCTCGTGGAATACGCGCACGCACGCACGCACACACACCGCATTGCCTTGTGCGTACGACCACAGGTAAACACCGCAACGCAGGATTTTGTTTTCTTCCTTGGTTGGGAAATGTGGGCTCTGAGTCAGCCACGTAAGCTGCTCAAACCCGGGTATACTTGCAGTAGATGGAATCGGCTTCAAACGGGGAGTAGGCAGGGCAAAGTGACTCACCGAAGCTCTGGTCGATAGATTGTCCAGCTAACTACCTCTTCTACTGCGCGTGAGGGGACTGACTGGACTGAGTGGGAATGTCAACGTGGTCGAAACGGAAGTATTGACAGACCTATCTTTTTCAGTAAACATGCATATTGCATAGACTAATTAGACAACACAGATTAGCATTAAGGAACACCAAATACTTGTGAGTGCACACCCACACAACTGCAACATGAAGTACTGGCAAAGTTTGACGATTATTATTAATGTTCCAAATGAAACGCTTGTATGAGCAGAAGTGTTTATCAACCAATATTTGAATTTGCTATTTTGGTCGCAGTTCTTTTGACGTTCGGAACGCAAACGACGTGATGTATGGATGTACAGTGATATTTTTATACTGCCTTTAATAATTTAACCTGTTCACGATATGCAAGCAACTAACTAAACTTATTACAATGGAAGAGTTTTGGGATTCATGGGTGGTTGAGTATCGACAGTAACCAATGGACACAGTGTTTTTTGGGCGCAGTGACTCATTTCCAGTCAATAGAAACTGTAGAAGTAAGAGTTTGCCGACTAAGATCTGTCAGAAGCACACAGCCGAATCCGTGGTTGTTACCACTTTCTAGGCACACATGCCCGGTGAACTCTAAACATATTTCACTCGCTAGTTCATTAGAAAATGACTGAGCTTAACCCCAAATCCTCATTCGATCATCATCATCATCATTCGATGTAATAGTTACTGTGATAATGCGATTTTCTTCTACGCCATATTTGTGTTCATATGCAGTGTGTATCCATTCACTGGTTCATCAGCATACCCTACACATCAATAAATGGTTGTTTAGTATGAAAGACCAGTAGGAACAAACGAACTGTCTGTATCTGGAAATGACGTCCTGATGGAGTAACCAGCAAATGCTATGGAAATGATTGGACGTAGACATGCCGCCATCTTGGATATCATTTCCAACCATCCGTTCGGGTTATTACGAGACCCTGACATCTACTGGTCACAGCTCCTACCGCACAAGTGACGTGAAGAATTTGAAAATTTCAAGACATTCTTTCGGCTTCTCTGATTCACTTGATCCTGCAGGAGATCGTCGATGGAAAAGTGTGTGAAAATCCAGACTCTCTCACGATCTTAAGTGATTTACAATTCGGTGGCATGCCCATCTGCACTACTGTGTCGATTCAATCGGTTCTGGGAGCCACATTAAAAAAATTACCGGCTTACAAGCTATCATTTTTTGTTCATTTCCAACTCTGTGCTAGTCAGTGGTAAATACAAAGTGGGAAATTTTTAAAGAGACATTTAACTACACAATTAGTCACTATATTAGAGAAAAATATGTTGATAAGGCGTTTCGAAATTTGAAAAAAATAGTCTCGCTAACTAGGTCATCCAGAAGTGGTTGGAACGTGTGAGCTAACTCTAAACAGGCGGCCGGAGTTGGCACGTCAGTTGTGATGTTTCCTGTGGAAGTATTTTTTTCGGGGATTCTGATGTTGAACGATTTCCATCTCAACAACGCCTCATTGGGAAATAACTTGTTCCGCCCCGAATACATCTGTCTTGACGACACAAGGTTTAAGATGTCGCTGGTGGGCGTGCCGATCTTACAATCTGTTTCAAGTAACCTTACGTCTCGAGTGCTTTTTTACCGGAGAAGGACATCGGTTTCTTCGAATGACTCTTGGGAAACGTTCCACGCTTTAAAATTAACTTGTTAGAAGTGCTTTCCGCTATCTTCCCTACCAAGTAGCATTCTTACTGTGGGCACCTACTGCTGCATTAAAAGAGGTTTACAGATTCGCCTAATGAACTTGACGACAAACCGAATATTTCAATGGGTACATTGATCCCATCTCGTTTCCATACAAGCCTACACTCAGTATCAGGCTAGGTCAATCGGTCTACTAGGTTTCACAATGCTTGCCAAAGTTGCTTATGAACGTACAGTTACCACTAGTGCTGTTGCCTTCAGGAACACTGGAGATGAAAGTGAAGTGGACCACTACAAAATGGGTCACGGTCTGCATCTCTAATGATAGCTCCTTACTGCATATTCGAATCCGCTTGGCAAGAAGTCCTTCGGTGACTTAAGTCGTAATTACCAGGTTACCAACTCGTAACCATATACGGCCAGCTTCCAGAATCACGAACCATGCCAACTTTAGCGCTGTGTCTCAATTTTGTTTTGAAACAACCTAAATGTTAACTGCCATTTTTACTTATGATATCAAGCGGTATGTTATCGATGGTTTCCGTGTCTAATTCATTTACTTACACTCCTTCACTCTCAACGTAACAAAACGAAACCAAAATGACCGGACGTTCCTCCGTAAACCACAGACAAAGATGACGAACAAGCAGGAAGTCTTTAAAGCTTCGAGACACATTCTAACTCATATCAGTTAACCTTAATGTGAACAAAAAAGGCTATTGAAGTTACTGAAGTCGGTCAGGAGATCTTTTTTGCATCTATACAGTCGAATATGTTCTTGGGATGTCTGGTTTAATATCTGATCAAAACAACCGAACAAGATACATCGTCACAGCGGATGTCCAGTCCTTTTTTATTAGTGTGTCTCTACCTGTGATTGTCGATATCATCAGCAAAGTAACTGGGGTAAAACAGGTCTGTTGCGGAGTTCCACTCTGTGAACTGGAAAAAATGTTACCATTTTGCCGTTTCAAACGTGAAGTTCCATTTCATGGGAGAATGATACGGATTAATCTAGGGCGTTGCCATGGTTAACCCAGTGGGATCTGTTCAGACTGATATTTTTTCTCATACTGCCATCATTCGGATGATCTGCTGGCAACATAAATTAACAGGGAGGAGAATTTGCAGTCTACGTCCTACTTTTATGCGATTACCCTAGCAATTTCACCTCAGGGAAACGAATGCATTGTGCTTTTTTAATTCGAAGGTTTCACGCCGCAACTATGACACTGCGCCGAGGTCATTTCGCCGTAAGAGCACGTGAACCGATCCTGTTCCTGATCTCTACTGAGTGTTGTGAGAACGACGTTTTGTTCAACTGACGAATGATGCGTTATACCTGAAAAAATGTTTGAAAGATAACGGCTATCCTGACAATTATATCAAAAATTATCCAGAACCCCCTACCGTAAATGAGGTGGCATTCACTGTGGCTAAAATGAGGGCTTTCCTGCAGTTGCCTTTTAACGATGATATTGGGAGCACGCTCATCACACAGTTAATTCGTAAATTTCAGTGCGCCTATTACTCAGTCGTATATGTCCACTATTGAAACACAAACTAGATCCCAACACTTCCCGGTTTAGCATGCACTATAACGCTGAACCAAATCAAACTGTACATGCCAACTGAGATACAGTTGCTCGCCCACCCACCACGGCATAAAGAACAAGCAAGGAGGTCATGGAATGGTCGGGCATATTCCTTAGTAAATTTTACCGCTGAACTTTGGATCCCTTATGCCCTAGGTTTCACGGAGGCCACCTTTACCAAAAATATACACCCCACGCCTAGTCAGTAAGGAACGCGAATTGAATGTCAGTTGGACACTGATGTGGTAACGAACCCTAATCGGACTGTCAGGTGGCACCGAGGGTTTTACAGTCGGGCTGCTGGGGTGAGAAATACTTGCGCAACTGGACATGTGCACACGCGAACGCCCAAGGAAGGGGGGCAGCTGATGGGGTGGTGGTGAGAAGCAAAACCTGAGTCACACTGGGCTAGTTAGTCAGATAACAGCCTACACTGGCTGCTGTGACGGGTCATAGTGGCACGGTTCAATGTATCTCTTTAGTCCGCCAAACACATGTTGCGAGTGGCAACATCCAACCGGTGTAAGACTCGGTTGACAAGCTACCGACATGTTTGGCTAGCTTACATCTCAGCTTTAAGACTGTATGTGAAATATTTATTACAGTTGAATTTTTCCCGATTTACAAAGAGACAAGAACGTCAGTGGAATAGACGATATGAGTGAGTGAACTGAGGACAGGTAAATGAGTCGTCGATTCAAATGTCTTGTGAATTTTTAACCTGCAAAATTTTCATGAATATTGGATAATTATTTTCCAGATGCTAAAGAAATCGGAGAGCCATTGTAATCCGTCAATGAGCAAACCTCCCACTAATCAGTATAATCAGTCGGAAAATTAAAATATCATGTCAGCTTAAAGAGTTGGATGGACAAATCCATACAAGGAAATGTGGCTGTCCGATTTGCTGAAAAGTGTACACAGCTATCATCTTACGATTAAAATATCATGGTACTACCTTACGTGAACACTGTGGGAACAGAATAGTTCCACTCAAACATATGTTGGCATAAATTCGATCATAAAATTAGACTATGGCAAACACCTCAAGTTTACGCAAACGCAAAGAAGCGCTAAGTTTTTACTGCATACTGCATAAAGTAAATACGTAGTGGAATTTTTTGGTTAGAACAGGAAACAACGCGTAGTACAGGAATTAGCGATGTGCAAAGTAAGGAAATAAAATTTGACGTCACCAACGTGAGGACGTCTGTCTCTAACGTATGGTAATCACCTGTGGTGACTATTTTTGATGCAATCCAGGTCATCGGTAGAACTTGGTTGGGATGTTTAGACCGGCTAGAAAACGAAGAAGTTTACTGTTAACAATTTACAAAATGGTTCACAATCATAATTGCATAACAATTTAAGTTAGACAGTTACTAGGTGCTTCAAAGATAATGGTTGCAAAACTGCACGGAACATTTGGTTATTGTGTAAAACAGTGGGAACTTTCCTTGAACTATTGCGTGTTTATCCATGAAGGGGCTATGTAGTAACGTACTACACATTTAATTGTTACTGGAACGTCTAAACAGGTAATACGAGAATTCGCTGCTATTACTAATGTTCAAGACGTGATAATGGTTCTTGGACTATTAGTTCTACTGTTAACGGTTTCGTGCAAACTCCTTTTGAGGAAGTAGTGCATGAACTTACGTGCCACGTACTGAAAAGCGGGCCACATGCTAAATATTGTGACAGCATCCACTTGTTAGACCGGGAGAGTTGTTAACTGTGAGGAAAAATCTTACAAAGCATTATCACAAACGTGAAAACTCAGCTGTACTGCTGACAGTTCCACTATTGGTAACCAGTCGTATAGTGCTAAATTTTTTAAAGGTTCATCACCAGCCGTTTGTTTTCGTGTACAGTAACGTATATTTTTTCTTCTGAAAAGTGAGGATTGTTACAAATTTCGATGCGTGTTTCGTTGCTCTCCGTCCTTAGAAACACTGATCAGTTAGCACCAAAAGATATTGTGCAACATTGCCATCTTACGAATAACAGGCTTATTATCGAAATCCATACTGTTCCTACACGCCACATCCAGAAGAAGAAGAAAGATTTGGTCACAGTTGGGCGTTTTTAGAACTGGAGGAAGAGCTAAAAAAGATTCTGTTGTCTTCTGCTAAACTTCACCAAATGTTGGCTGGGAGGTACTTTCTGCACATCTTCACAAGTCAGCCTCTGGCAGGGACGATTTCGAAAGAAAAATACTATCAAACTCACAGACAATAAGGAGATTCTTATAGTAGTTTAAATCAGTTACCACCAACATTTTTGAATTGCACAAAAGTGCTCGTCTTTGCCAGGTCTTTTAACCTCGTCCAAGCGAAGAAAGGCTATGTATCGAAATTCCGTTCTGAAATCATTAAGTTGGTCGTCAAAGCAAGCAAACTAACTACACTGACAACCGCGCCGTACCTGTAATGTCGATGTATATTCTTTTCGGTCTACAGGTCGATCGCTCAAACGCGATTCTGTGTGCAAGTGTATGAGGACCCGATGGCCGACGATACAGCCGAAGTGGTTAGTTAGTAGCATCCAAAACGAACTAGTCTGTCATAATGACCAAAGCCGAGGAACGCTTGCGTTTAACCATCACCGCAAGTGGCTTGCGCTGCACGATTCGCGGTTCCACCCACACACTGCGTATCCAGTGTAAACCCAAAGGAGCAAGACCGGTAGGCGTGTGAGTAAGGCCTTTGTGTCCAGCCGTCCAATGCAAGTTAGCCATTTCATAGACTGGCTCGAAAAGGGAACCTTTATCTCTCGGAGAACAAGCAGACAGAGAGACCACAATGTCAAGATGTAAAGTGAGAAGATATGTAAAATGTACTGCAGGAGGCATTTCATTATGATAGTACATGATAGAGCATTCTAGAGAAGATGAGGATGCAAAACAAATTTCAGATTGGACTCCGAAAATGACAGACAAACCATTCACCATTTGACACACCAACAAAGCTGGAGAACAGAATGGGTAGAACGTCACTGACACCAAAGTCTCTGAAAAGAGGAGCGGATTGGTTGCTAGACGACCATGGTAGTGGTCGGTGCAATCTGAATCTAGCACTGATGCGTTAACATTAAAGTCACGAAATAAGCCTGTAGAATACTACTGAGTTAGTTAGCTGTACATGTGGCAGAACTGCGATCACTACCATTCGGAGCAATCGAATGGCACGATCAGCCTGTGCCAGACAAAATTCGACTGGCGAACGTGAATCCTGTTTCCATGCCAACTCTCCCCTTATCTTTTATAATCATAACATACTCTCGTTCGGTTGATGCACATTTCATCCGTGTGAACATCCCGTGTTTCGGATGCTCAAACTTGTTTTACTTTTGCTCTGAAACTGATGGTCCAGAATTCACTTGACAATTCGCGCTTTCTATTGGTCGGTCTGATTCATGTGTTGGCATGATTCGAGGTGGAACATAATCCGAATGTTGCATTTATCTCGGCTGCTGATTGACCACATGCTTGAATGAGTGTCTTAAACATAACACATAAAGCAGACTATCGGCTTGTTACATCAGGTGGCCCAGTAAAAACCGAATACCATTTTTTCAAAAGTAACTCTTTCCACTTGTTTCATAACACACATCTGCTCCTTTCTTCTCACTTCTGTGTCACAGCAACGGTTGTGTGGAATTAAGTTAAACCTCATTCTAAACGTTCTACCAGACATACTATTCACTAGAGTTATCCGGTAAGCAGATGAAAAGCGGTTAAATTTCTAAGTCAAACTGCAAAATTTCTGAGCCCCCGATTTGATCTCGTAACTCGTTTTGTAGCACATGTGCCCCGTTTGTACATGTTGTTTCTGTCACTGATTTAAGATTAGCTAACATACCTCCTTTGAACAATCCCATTCTGTTTGTTTTGTTGTGGAAGATATGGTTCAACCTTTTGAACAGTATGATCGACCAAGCCGTTTTACATTGGATGATCACACGCCACTATTGAGCAGAAATAATGGAAGGAGCTCTTTTGTTGATGCAAATCACTCTGAGTAACCCAAAGTCCACAAAGACTCTTGGTGTTCCGGTGCTCTTAAATTGGGAATCAGCCTACGTGAAAACTTGACATTAATCTACCTAGAATGCACATCACTCTTTTCGTACGTAGAATGGGAGTAATATGTATGTGTTCTTTGGCAAGTCCGATTTGACCAGTTGATTGTATGGATCGTACTGCAGAAGAACAAGAGAAATACAGTCTTTTTCCTTCGATACGTGTGTTTCGCTGAGTCCAACATAACGGCCAAGGTGCAGTTAAGTTGTAGCACACACAGAGGGGAAATGGGAACAATTGAAACAAAATAGGCACAGTGTGATAATAATCCTAGGGATATTCGGATCTCTGATTCACTTCAACCATGCTTCCTGGGCCTGTGGTCTGGGCAACAAAATCCGCAGTGCAGACCAAAAGGCCAACCCAAGGGGCACGCCTCATAACCGAAATTGGCCAATCGAACGGGCACAACAAAACTGAAACCGCAACCAGATCAGCTGACTGTGCGTGGTGTTGGGGTGTGAGCGCAGTCCAAACGAAGTCGCTTGGCCCTATCGGGCCAATGTTTTGGCAAACACGAACCAGGATCGACAACGCGTGGCTGTTCACGTACGTCCCTGTAACCGACTCGGCGCGGAACTGGGAGCGGCATGTGCCGATGAGCCGTGCAAATGAACAGAGGAGAAATACAGTACTTCCCTAATGGATTGTATTATCAGGACAGTTTTCCCAACAGACAAGATAATAAACAGCTGCATTCGTTAAGGACACAGATTTACAAATCACTACACGACTTACCTAAAGCTAGCAAATTTTCCATAGAATATGAGGCACGTCATTCTGTGTTTTTACGTTTATCGCGCCATTTGTGGACTCTCCTGTGAAGTGTTACAGCCATACTGTGGAAACAATAAGCGTCGCATGACATCCTTCAGTTTATTTCACCGATGGCACATTACACTTGTAGGCCCCTGGAGTGACTAATTTGATTTGTATGAGAGTGGGTATGAGTGGGTACGTTTGTCTGTCTGACTTTGGTCATGGTGAGTTAGGTTTGGCCACACTCTTATCAGTTCCGTTTGTCTGACAGCAACCATGCACACGTTGGCCTGGACGAGTTTATCATGCTGGAACGAGATCGTACTCCTGGAACTCACCGATGTATGCTTATCGATGTGGATGCAGGTGTGTAGAAGCCATTTGTACATTCCGTGCAATAAACATTCGGTCATCTTAAATGTCGCGTAATTTATTTGTGGACAGTGACTAAGTACGTCGCTCACCAAAGTATCTACCGTATAATGTTCTAATACAAACGAACTAAAACCTTACCACAGTATGTTTTATCAGATTCTGTACTGGAATCAGGGCTGAGGGAATCCACTAAGTATACGAATCTGTCACTTACTGCCAGAGATGTTCTACTCCACCGACTGGCCGATATTATTGTCAAACAAAGATACAGAGAAATGAGAGCATTAATGTGTAAACCATGAAATCACAAAAGATGTCTAAAATGTTCTTCATGGTTTTGCTTGTACAAAAGCTTGTACAAAAGTATAACGATAACAGACGTTGCAAAGTAATCTAGCATTTTGATATTACAGTCACTTTGAGTTCCTTCAAGGTCTGTGGACGTCTCCTTGTAGATCCAGTGTTTGGGGTAGCCCCACATCATGGAACATAACTAGCAGAACAGTCATCCTTTGATATACACAGTCGGCCACTTCTTTACAGATCATGAACACTACCTATTGTAACAGACGTTTTGGTCACTCTTCTAACCGATTCACAGGTAACCGATGGCTTGTCTACATGCTTTCTTGTAAGATCCTTAGTGGTCTCCTTCACATTCCCATCAAGGACAGCATAAATGGAAGCCAGTTTACTGCGCTGTTCAGTTGCGAGTTTACCGGCACGTCGTTCACATAGGTAGATGGACTGACGATAGGCGGATGAGTTACTAAACCAAATGTCATGCGCGGTATGATCAACCAATAAGTGAAAGGAATAAAATTCAATCAATATATGTTCTAGTTAACCTAGCAAAACAAAAGGCTAGGATACAATGAACGAAACAGAAAACGTGTGGGAACTACCAGGGATTAGATAATGAATACATGAAGCACTGCGAATAAAAATGTGATCAATCATTGACCTTTTTACGGTAGATTATCAAGATAGTTTCAGGTACACTACCATTTGCTGCTGGTGAGCAAACGAAAGTAGTGTCTTTAGCTAATACTTTGGAAAAATCTGAAGATCTTTTGTTCGTTTTCAACTGGGTGATCTGGCGTGTTTCTGGAAAATGTACAACCAGAACGGGTGCTCTATAGTTGGCTAGGTTGAAAATCAATAATGCAAGGTAAACTTTGTGTTCATTCGCTGTCAACGTGAGCGCACCGATATCACGGTAAATAGGAATTTCATTTAGTTAGGCATCAATACGATCTACACAGTTTACACAATGGCACGATTACGTGTTCGAAGGTTTCGTACACCTGGATCGGCAACAAGTAAACCAACCAAAGGTAGAAACTTCGATTGACGTCTGATAAAATCATGTAAGTTTCAAGGGTGACCCACCAGGATCCTTGCCAGCTGAGGCAGTTTCTTTCGGGGGTTAAATCACTCAGCATTGAATGGTGTCCACCTCACCACATTTCAACACATTCACACAACCATGGATCAATCTATTCAGTTGTGATCCCGTTTTGTCAAGGATCAGTAAATCAACTCACAAATGGGCACAGTTATAAGGACCCGGACAAGTCGGACATTCGGATTATGAGTATAACAGTGGACGCTTCTCATGAACCCTAATAATAAAGGATAGCTTCTAAGCAATGCTCTTGAGAAACGTGACAACCGAAACCCCTTTCAATGGTCAAAAATTCACAGTATTTATTGATTGTTGCCAGGACCACTAATATGCGTTTACGTAGCTCGGAGGTCATGCTTCCAGAATTGCATGCAAACGCTAAACTCCTACTGAACAACAGCTGGTTCGACTGAATATTTAAGGCAACCATTGATTAACTGTTAGCAGTCACACAGTTCGCAATCCGTCTGTTGAGTAATCACTTACGTTATCCCGTCAACTATTTATCAACTTATTGTGTCTGGGAAACAATCAGTGTTATGAAACTACCATAAGGAGACGTCAGCTGATGTTCGCAACCGTTCAAAATGTACTAACATTAGCTAATAAAGAAATGATATGGAAAAACTGGAAAACAAACTAAGTAGCTATGATCGAGGGACTTCACATTTTCTAAGGAGGAAGTGGAGGTAGAACACAATTTACGAGTTAAGTAGATTGAACTAGGACATCCATACACGTCCGTGTTATGGGCCAGTTAATGCCACCATCATAACCATGGCTGTTAAGACCGACCAAGGTGGACGACTAATCCACCATTCCAGTGCCAATCCACTCACCAATTTCGCGGGCAAAACATTCAGCTGTTACCATACGTAGCCTACCCCTTTTCATTTTCGTCCTGCGAAAGCTGTTTTCTGGCATTTTTAGGGAATGTTCCCACTTGATTTGAAAGCTAATGACCGTCTGGTAACCTGCTGGACGTGAAGTGGTTAGCCAATCAGCAGCTGCTCGTCAATTAGACAACCGTATGCGTCCCCATCTTACGAATCCACCAAACCGTCATGGTTGGCGTGAGCCCTCCGGACAATCAGACCAGTACATAGGTGAACGCAGTGTGTATGCGCTGTCACTCCTGGCTAGCATTTTTGGCGCTTTTAGGAGGCCTCTCATCGAACATGAAACATGCTAATAACTAGGTCCCAGTTTCGTACCCCACATAATCAGATGTATAACTGTTTACTGAAACGGCTACTCACTCAGCTTATTATGTCTGTCAGCTGCCACGAATGACCTTGGACCCACGTGATTTGTCACTGTTCAGCCCCAAATTGAGCTGATTTCGGGAGTTCGGAGCGAGTTACTATCAATTGTCAAGTGGCGACCTTGCATATATGACAGGAAGACCGCATGATCTTGTCTCACACAAGCAACACGATTCCTAACCTCCCTCACGCTGAGCAGTAAAAATGCACAGAGTACCTTGCGTGCTTATCGGTAAATGAACGACCTAGAATGAGTCTGATGCAGTCTTGTTCTTGTGAGAGGTGCGAGAACATTTGAACTGTTGCGTAAGGTATATGCTTGATCGACATTTGGTTCGTTTCTGTCTGTTAATCACATAAAAATTATCGGGAGCGTAGAGGTTAGACGGTAAAACAGGGAACTCAAAATATGATTATCCTGACTTACCTGCACAAGAGATTTATGAGCTGTACAGTCGTTATTCGTCAGGTAAGCAGCCGAAATGAATCTACATGCACGCATTTCTGTAGCATACACCTGAATATCAAATTTATCGTCGAAATTGAGCACGACAAGCAATTTTCAGTTAGTGTAAATTCAGCCTGTTGGACCTTAGGCAGACGCATCTAACGAAAAAGCACGGATGGATCATTTATTGCATTCTGAAAGTTCTCCACTAATTACGCACGAGCGTGCGCCCTTAAAAACGTCTTGCCGCAGTGTTCGCTCGAAGGAGAGTATATTTGAAGATTCAAGCAGATTCTTATTCAAAATAGATATGCTGTACGTCTTATTTACAAAGTTTGCATATCACCAGACACCCGATTATTTGTCATAACGGTGTTTTACGGACCGAGGTATACGTTGATATCTTGTGGGGATGTCGATGTAGCACATGTAGCGTCGCCGGTCTCATTACACTTCCAATCAATCGCTACGTAGTGAGGCCAAACAAGGACGAAGTAGGTCGTGCAGGGTTGGTTTAAGGGTAAGCGTCATGAAAGATTAATACTTCACTCTTGGTGGAACATACAGTTAAAGCAACACACAAAAACGTACATACATAAACAACTAAACTTGACGTGATGTGTTAACTAAGTACTATTTAAAACACTTGTGTCCCCGGATAAACGCAGAACGCACAAGTAAAATTACGTAAGATGTACTGTACAGAGACGTGTCGACTAGCCTCTTCAGTGGTGATACACGGACCATGATCAGTTAACAAACATCAATTTAAATAAACGTGAAATAAGAATGATTCATCGGCTGCCATAAGTATAGCACACAGGACCAGTCAACTCTGAGGAGTAATGCCATATCCTCCCGTGTTATTTTTTAAGTTTTGAAAGCGAGTGTTTTGATTTTACGTGGGGCGCTATCCCTAGTATGACTTAAAAAAATGCTTGGTTTGGCAAGTGGTTTATTGCCGGAAATCCATCACTAGCTATGTGCAGATGAATGACCATGAACACAAATTAATTTGTACGACCGATATGTGACCACAATCTTCACGGTGGCGCATTGTCGGTCTCATTATTGACACGTCCAGCACAGCGCATATAAACGATCGTCGCTTCGAGTTTATGTTCCTTTGTTTGCCATCATGACTCTGAGGTGTACCGATTGAGCATATTGCGAGAGACAAATGTGTGTATGAACTTTAAACTGCTTGCCAATCTATCAGTCAACTGTTGGCTCCACTATGTGATTGCCCATCGCTTAATATTTAAACATATGCCGTATGTATCTGGGACTGGGTAATAAGTATTGACTAAACAAACCCGAAATTCTGCCAATGTTTGGTCACAACTTGGTACAAAAAACAGTTGAGAACGGATGAGACGTTCGTCGTGCACAGCTAAGAAACTTGAAAAGCCATGTGACTTTCAGTGATTATCAGGTAGGAAAAGTTATTTTTCTCTCTCTTGTGTACTGCCATCCTTTCTCAGCCTTGATATAGTGTCCTCCAATCGTACTGTGTTTTGAAACGAGGGGACCAGGTTTCACAAAGCTCCTCAAGAGTACGTTTGTCGGGGTTGGCTTGAACAACTTGCAGGATTGACCTTCTCATCCTAGTTAACCATTCTGCTTTGATATTTGAGAGACAGAAATCACAGGGCGCGAGGCCAGGAGAACAAAGCACACGCCAGACGAAAATGGCCTCAGAATCGGCTAAGAACTCCACTGTCAGTTTCTGCTGGTGCATAGATATGTCAAGCTACAGGCACCAGTTGCTCGTTTTCAGCTTGGTGTGCTCTCGAGAAATGTCAGATAAAACTTTAAGAGGACACATTTCGATTTATTGAGCAGCCATCATCGTTTGACCTTCATTTGTGTTCAATATGGCGACAATTTTATTCTGAGAGACGTTCATAGCAGTCATCACTTTCGAGGTGATTTTTGCTGCCTGCGTCTCTCGTGAAACGTCGTTACAACTCTGGACTGCTCTGACTTCCGGGGTTCGCCTGGGGAGTAGTACATATAGGACAAGATTTCTTCCATAGCAACGAGTCGACACAGTGTGTTAAACTGCCCTTCACCAACGCGTAGGAAGAACTTTTCATCGGAGTAGACACAACGTTATTTATCTCTGAACAAATAAAGGGAGAATCCTGAAGAAAATTTCTCGCTACGATCAAGATAGTGTCGCACGCCAGGCTAGTGAATCGAGAAACCCAGAACAACGATAGTCTGGGTGGCACTAAGCCATATCAATTTGTTAGGAAAAAAGCACCCTTTTCATACGGTAACAGCAGTATTTACGATTGTTAGTGCACGACAAGTGTTCTTGCTTTTCGATTGGCCATTTTGTTGTTGCGTTCTGCGGCCTTGCATCGAGCAATTCAGTTATGTGAATCTGACACGTATTCAAACAGCAGCTGATCCCCATTTTTGATTGGTTGATGTCGAGCGACCTCAATTCCGCCCGCGGCAGCTTGTACGCGAACTCTGATTGGTTGGGCCTTCTCCAATCAAGAGGCGGTTCCAGTCCAATCACGCTACAGATGATAGTGTGGAAATTTTTCCAGGGTTGTTGTATTAGAGGACACAATTCATGGAGCTAGCGGTGGGTGATTTCACAATGGTCCGTCAAGACTCCCTGGACGGTCGCCACCTTCTCTTCATCAGTAGCAGTCCTGGAGCGCCTTTCACAAGAACTATCTATAGCGTTCATGTTGCGTCTTAACTCCTGGGAACCACGTAAACACAGTCGTCCCATCGAAACTTGATGGCCGATAGTTTCTTTCAACTGCTGGAAACATCCGGATGCACTTAATATGCAATCACACTTGTTCAAAAGAATCAATCATTGGCCTACTGCCATGCAAACCGAAAGTAAAGGCAAATCTAAGGTGGTCTGTCGGCTTTTTGTTGTCACCTCCGCATAAATGGATAAAAGCGGTTTTAAAAAAAATATTGTGCGAACTTTTGACGTCTACGCGAACACATCGGTTTTCTTGAGCAACTCTAAAAATAAAGTGGCTCACGCTACTTACTTAACTGTTAACGTGCATTCTGCGAGTTATTTTGACTACATAATTAGCGAATATAAAACCCTCTCCGTTGCCACCTTATATCTTCTTGTTAGTGTAATATACTGAGAAATAGATGTCGCCGCCAATCACAATTTTGTGGAAACTTGTGTGCGTTCGGTACCATGTACTTAGTTTATATGAAAGATATGTGTTTGTTCACACACGAACTTCAGGTTTAACAGTGAGGTCTTGTTACTCATGAGTAGTGTAGTTTAACCACCAACCTTCAGCCCACTGAATAAGATGTTGACTGCACAACTAACAGGCGTGACTAGAGTCAAAATTTTAATAGTTTCCGGATTTCTTTTTTACGTGGATGCAACATATTTGTTATTTCGTACAGTCAAAATAACGTAATATTCCAAGGTTTTCATTGCCATTACTAGGATCAGGGATCCGGGTTTGGTGTTGAGGTGTATCAAAAGAGGTTGGAACAAACGAAGAAGTATGCCTAAGAATGTTGTTTTTATAAACACTAAGGGCTGTAGGAATATGCGATATATGAAAGCGATATGAAATTGAAATATGGAAAGCGGAGTATATTTCGAACGTGGTTACTCAAGTCTGAAACAAGTATGCATCAATAGACATGGCATTAAAAAAACTCCCCATTTTAATTTTTTTCAATTGGCCAGGCTGCTTAAGGAATCGGAATAGCATATATACATGGTTAGTCAGACGCGCTAGTGATTGGTGCGGCACGAAGATGTGCGACCAACGTACGAACCTTAATTTTTGGCGAATTTGTCTTTCAGAAGAACGGAATCTGACAGTGACATTTGAAAACTTTCGGTTTTCTTAAGTTTTAGAGTGTTATTTGCATCCACTGAAACCATTGTCAGTGCTGTCAACCTTCACTTCAGATCTACAAGCTGAATAAAGTTGAAAACGAAAAATAAATTCATAAACGAATACATCCGAGTTATTCCGACATAATAATCGTTAAAAGCCATAAGGGTTTCCAAGTTTTCTAATTACGTACTCAATGTTTCAGTCCGTGGGAAGTTGCTGACTACTGTAAGAGAGCACTCGCAACACCAATTCTGATAAAAAGAAACACCTAAATTTCATCCGATCTCATGTATATCTCCAGCAGTATGTGTTTTCGAAATGCTCCTTTTTCCTCAGGTGAACAACACGGACGACTATGGTCGTTCACGCTCAACCTTGGATGTTCTCGCTTGTCTAGTTAATTCCATTTGGTCACCGCTTGACAGAAAATTAAGTGCCGTCTTCATATGTCTCTTAGACTACAGCGATGTTTTTGATAATGTTGTTGGAGAGACGCTACTGTAAGCTGTCAAATAATCTGGAGTTCAATCTTCAACTGTCCATCTTTTACATGGTTACTTTACCAACCGAAGTCACTTTGTTTAGTGTGGTGGTCAATCCTCATCATCATTCACCACTGGTTTCCTTGTTCTACAGAGTGTCATCGTCTCTCTTTTTTATCTTCATTTTATATCGCGTTCTTGCCAGTAAGCAATCACGCATTCACACTCAAATATACAAGCAATTTAGTGTTGGACAACAGGCACCCGATTAGAGTTTCTTCTCCCACATGTTACACAGCCTATCCGAACCAGCAAGTTGGTCAGAGTCTTGCAGTTTGCTCTTACACCCGTCCATGTGTGTAGACGTTCTGTTTCCGCTCATGAAGAGGAACCAATAACAGAAATTTTCAAGTGTATGTCCTTCCCTTCATTTAATTAGTGCACCCTCAACTTAACTGCTTTTTAAGTAACAATGTGACCTGGTCACTTCATGTTATCAATGTTTTCAACAAAATCCAGAGGCTTTCATTTTATGTCCAACGATCAACTTCTCTCGCTTTCTCTATTCCCCACCACTTTGATAATCGTTTTATCAAACTTTGTGTGCTCCCCCAGTTAGCGTTTTCTCATCTGTTCTTTTCCTGTTCTGTTGTCAAAGGACTTTGCACTCTTTGCCAGATCTCCCAAACATCTGTACCGTTGTGGTGGCATCTTCCGTGCACAATATATTGACTTTGTTGTTGCTTATCATTCCAAAGTATGAGGATAGTCCCATTGGGCACGGCCCATACCTTGTAGTCCGATCACTCAAATTGTGTTTTCTACATCTTCCACTAGATCCGTTTACAGACATTCATTTGCACATGTCCGATCTTACTATTCTTTCGTTGTTATTGATATAGCACGGCTTTTTACAAAAAAACCGACCTTCTCATTGTTGAGTTAAACTCAGAACTCAGTGAACAGATATTTTTCACAACTCACCTTCACTGCGGTCGACTTTATTAATCTATCTTTAAATTACGCGGTTGCACTAATGAGTTTGTGACCTCGATATACTTACTCATATATCTCCCATCTGCTGTAGATACGTGTATATTATAAAAGAGCCATAAATTCACTCCTGGTGGCGCATAAAGCATTTTATTGATCTGCTTTGATTGGACAGACCACCGTTCATCTGTTTGGTACTGTGAGCATTGTGGACTTAAGCATGAACCAACTGCGGAAAACCTACAGTAAGTTGATCCTGAAGCAACATCTCTTGGGAATCTTGATGCAGTCGAGTCCATACATAGCTCAACAATAGCGGCAACAATAGCTCAACAATAGCGGCATCCTGGGGCTCACTGGAGCGGCCGAATAAAGTCACTAGTGTCTCTGCTGTAATCACCTAGTCCGGATACACATACCGCCCTTGTTCTGTGCCTAGAACCACTCTTGACCTGCACTTTATCACTGTCAGTAAGATCGTCAATTTCTTGCCAGTCAGAATAGAAGCTTCGGTCGCGTCCTCACAGTTCTGCAGGATAACGAATGCGATCAGGTGATCCCCATCCACAAATATGTTATGACATAGTTGTGTTTCCTGAAGGCGTCTGACTCCGAGAGCTGTCTGGTGTTAGTCACCAGGTGCAGGGTGCGTGAGGCTGCACCAAACAAATCACGTCTTATTTGACACTTTCGACGTAGCTTCTCATGCAGTACCAGGAGATCAGAATTAATATTCGCGTTATATTGTTTTGAGCAAAACATGTACATGTGTGGTGGATTGTCAGGTCGAAGGTGCGAGTTTTCGAGCGCTCGGCCGAATACCTCAACGCGGGAGGAGGTACGTTCAACAGCCGGCCGCGATCGAATCAAGAACAACGGGCGCGACCGGATGAGTGTCGCTCGACTGGATCGGACCAACGGGCTAGCCAGGGCAGGCGGAATACGACAGACGGCCATATCGGAGGCGTGGTTTTCCCAACATTTAGAGGAACATCTCGACACGATGTTGGAATACAGTCAAGGCCAACATTAGGTGGATGGCGGACAGCACGAGCAGCCGGACGAGCCACCGCTCAACGAAATCGGATAAACAGACGAGGAATGGCAGGCAGAAAACCCCCCGGTAGAAGGCGCCGATCACACACGTAAACCGGTCAGAAGTGCACACGACGTGTGAACGGAAACCGGCGGGTGTTGCGGGTTGGAATTATGACTCATAAACGAGAGAGCGCGCGTTGTATGTGACTGGCGATTTGGACAATAGATTGTGCTTTATTGGACGCCTTCTCGCTACACATGCTCCCTGCAGCTGCTCGAAAGTTTTTGTTCTCTGAAACCCCAGAGTGCCATTAATTTGAGCAAGTACGTCGTTCTCTCGTATTAATGTTACAGGACCCATTGGCTTCACGAAGCTGCATACAAGTCATTGCAGATCCATGATGAGTGTTGCACGACGAACATACTTTGTCCTTCAGTCAACTCACGCGATTTTGTAGATTCGGTGGGTGATCTCGGAGGATTTGATGCCAATCAGGCTAGGGGTTGTGTCTCAAGCGATACAGAGGTTAACATATCGTTTTCCCCTTCAGAGTAAAATTGCCAGCTTACATGTTGTTAGTACCTCAAGGTTATTTGAGTATGAAATTGGTCAAGGCATTCAACCATGCTTTGTGGCTTAACAAGTTACGGTCCACTTCAGACGAATACGGATGAAGATCAGCATCAAACTGGTTACCTACCAGTGATAAGAACATCAGAGAAATGCCTTTTAACGCAAAGCTAGCAAACAACCAGTTTGGTATCCTCACTGTCTTGTCAGCTTTCTCCGGCACCAAGGTATGGGTGGAATACAGGCAGATGTTTTCCACAATGAGTGTTTCTTGGTTTCGTTTGCGGATGGTAGTATTTCTGTTTTCGCTCCCTGAAAAATGCTTACTATGAACCAGTGTGTCTCATCCTCAGAGAAGTTGAACAGAACCCAGTGCGCTGTGGCTCAAAGATGTGTGTGGTCAGTCATTTTTCCTCATTCAAAAATCGTGCCTATTACTCGCCAATTGTTCTCAGCGTTAGCTTACAATCATACTGGGGGACTTACAAGGTGTAACATCTTAAAGACGAATAACAGAAGCAACGGAAGGCCATGTCTAAAGCTTGAGACACACTGTCAGATGTGGAGTTTCGCGACAACACACTTCTTTCCCGAAATGAGTGGAAACTATTTCTAGAGAATTAAAAAACGCCTATATGCGAAGTTAACATGATTATATTAACTGATATTGTAACGTCCACCTGGAAAGCTGAATCACGGAAGGGTTGAAGTGTTTATGCACGGAAATTAACTCACCGATTTGGGCAATGGACGCAGAATGACGGCATCGACAATAACTTCTGGAAGGTTATGATACTTAATCCAACCTACCCTAAAATTAAGGTCAAAAGCAGTCCTTAAATGGATTTGATACATTCACTGAACTTTGTCTACTGAGTAGCCCTACTTAGTGGTAGTTGCTGCGACCAATGATTAAATGATTTGGCATTCGCATATCTGATCCAGGCGGCTACCTTGAACCCCACACTATGTTCTGGCTGCTTGCTGGGCTGCCAAACGAAGTCAACATTTATGGGGCGATCAGCTTTTCTTCCGTTGCGTCCATGATGTCAACCAGGACCGTCTAAACTTTTCCATTTCCAAAAAGCTGCTATCAGGAGGCCTTCACATCAGATGTTACGACTATAAAAAACGCTTAGCCTAGGAAGCTATCTAATGACAGAAGTCCATTGCTAGTGTGGTGAAGACGGGCGATCACACTATTCTACTCACACCACCACTATTCAGTAGTAGGACATGAACATGCATTTTCACATTGAAGCAGCTGCGGGAGAAATACAAGAAGGATCATTGGAGTGCAGCATCGCATGAAATGGTTCTCAGTACATACATGAACTGAGTGATGGTGTCTGTGGTAACGGTGACCCTCTGAGACGAGTGTCGTACGCAGATGAGTGCATTTGTTTGTTGTCATATAGAAACACATGTTAGTTTGCTGCATAACTAACCCTTGTGTCATCCGCGTTCTTGGCTCCCAACACTTCTACAAATGGAGTTCATGAATACCCAAGATGGCCGCGGCAATTGTTCAGTTTTCTGCCCCAGTATTTGAGGTCAACCGGGATGTCCTGCTCATATTTTTCGATCTTGATTGGTCACACATGACGTGCCTTGTGTTCGGCACAACCGTGCGGCCGAGATCCTAACGTCTGTGCGATCCATGGGTATATACGACTGCTGGGATTAACTTCGTTCATCAAGGCCAACGTGCAAGCGGGTCTCGACTGCAAACCTGATACTTGAAATCAACATAGTAGATGGCTATCAAAGCAATGGCGCCTTGAGTGACGAAGTTGAAGGTTACGAAGCCTATTCTCACAATGCTGCTGTCCGTGTTCCTCCATACCATGCACATTCTAATAGACTCCGTCTCCCGTACTTCGGTGCTTATCATTTACCCTGAGATCAGTTACCACTCTTCATATAATTGCACTCTTCTACTGGGATTGCTCACTTACGTCGTCACCGATTTCTCTCTACTGACCAGTCTGAGTTTCCTGAAAACTTATCACACTTTTACTCAAGGAACTCAGTGCTGACAGTTATTTCTGTTTGACATACGTCCCGATAGACAAGCTTTCACTGCGCTTACATTCCGGTGACCTGACCTATATCTGCTTTTCAGCGGGCTCAGTGAAATCTTTTTACCCAGCCACCCTGGCGTTGTCTGTCATTACCCCTCTGCGTGAATCGACACGAAAACTGTTTGGTGATGAATTTCATACAGAGCCGTATACCTGACATCTAGCTTGTTTTTAGCATCGCTTTGTTAGATCTCTTGCCGCTTACCGTTCTAAAAATATGCTGTGAACTTCAAATTAGAGGGGAATATGGACATTTCTGTTGATCATTTCCACACCGTATATGTTGTGTGTCATTCTTCTCATCTATATGTTCAACTTTCCCATGTATGTATGTCGTAATGTTCTCATCTTTTCTGCTGCCTTAACACGGTAATCGGGCTTGCTTGTTATGTTGATCTGGAAGGCTGTACTGATTAGAACTTCAGTCCTTCCAGGTTCAACCGTATTAGGTATGCTAAAGGAGAGAAGCCAGACAAAAATCAGTTACACTTTTAGGCCGTACATCACAGTGATGTACGAACTTACGACTATACGGCGGTCCTAAATCTATGGTTGCAGTGTTGCTGTTTTCCACATACGGAAGAAGAATGTCAGAAGAGTATTCTCAAAAAAGCATTCCGATCGTTCAGTGATTGAACACGATTACCGGCGTATTGTCCCATATAGAGGCCTTATCTACTGCCACAGGATATCCTATTCATGACATCCCAGTGCCGGGTTAGCTCATCACTGTCAAGTGAGACAGATTTGTGGGTCACTGACTCAGGTAGGGTCCGTTAAGAAGATATTATATCCTATTTTGTTTCATATCACATTGCTGAGTCAGGGGCACCAGCCGGGCAGTTACGACATATCTGTGAATGCGGAGCTTTCTCCACTGGAACGTGGAATCTACGTACGCTACCGGATCGGCGTAATCCAGGACGGCCGAAACGGCAAATCGAACTGATCGTGATGGCGCTGAGTATCTACTGAATCGATGTCGCCGTCATGAGTAAGACAAGGTTTATAGACTTAGGTGAGTTCCTTAAAACAGGTGTTAGGCACATCTTCTCCTGGGTGCGTTACTCAACACTCAAGAACAGGACATCTGTTTTTCTGTCATGGATGACATTATTTCACTGATGACAAGTGAACCACACATGATTGTCTCATGCTCCCTCAGAGTCTCAATCGAGATTAGTCTACTGCACTTTTTAGTGGTTATTTTCAAACTCTGTGTTACAAGGATTATACGAAGTATCGCGCACTGACCCACCCAATCAAGAAAAATCCAGACGGGAATCTGAGCGGCATCAAGCACTCTCAATTTATTGGACAAACAGCACCTTTTTTATCGAGGAATAACATTATTTACGACAGTTATTGAGCGACAGGCGTCCTCACGTTTTGATTGACAAGTTTTTGCTGTGTTGTTCCATGGCCTTACATCTAGCAACTCGGTTGTTTGAAAGAGATGTGCACTCAACAGCAGCTAATCACCGTCTGTGTTTGGTTGGCGCCAGTTTGACCATAATTCCTTTTGTAGCAGCCTGTGCGCAAACACTGATTAGCTGAAGCTTCTCCAATGAAAAAGCCGCTCCAGTTTAAATTCGTTACATAAAGGAAAAATTCTCTGATCGGCTATCCGCCATAATTCGTTGAACATAGATGGTGAAGCAGCTATTTCGTTTGGGTGACCGCAACCCACGAACTTACGGAAACTCAACTGCTCGGCATTTGTGTAGTCAGTATGAACGGAAACCGTCTGTTCCGTTTTTGTACTACTCACAATTTGGCTAACCCATACACTTAATTCCAGCTTAATTCAAGTGATATCAGCACGTAAATTCACTAGTGATGCAGCCAGAATCATTTGCTTGGTCACATGAATGTGTGGCAGCGGAACAGTCTCGTAGCATGTATCATAGGAGTGATGCTCCAGGTTGAATGTAGCGCACGTCGTAGACTGTTGGGGACCGGATTGCTTACTCACGTTTACAGGTTTATCGTAGGCCATCCGAACGACTACAAAAGCCGTATGTAAATACAGTGAAGCTGGTTAACGTACGATTGTCGTTGGTCTCAAGGAAATTGCGATATCCACTACCACTGATGGTATGTGGCTGATCACAGCAACATCAAGTGGGTAAACAATATCAGAAACGTCGGGATTGGTTCAACGATAATAATGCAGTTATTCCGAAAAGATACGATGAATTTTCTGTTGTTTCCATTATGAGCCCGAGCAACGAAAACAGATGTGTTACCATTTGCAACATTCACCGTCAACTTGCCGAACGACTTCACGGAAACAAGGAGGAGTGGAGGAAAAAGCAGAGTTGCGGCATAGCTAAGCAGACGGGTAACAACAAAGGGTGTTCGAGGACTCGCTCAAGGCGATTTTTGGCCCACCCGTTCAGTCTACTATGGCACTGATTAACGAGGTCTTTAGCCTTTCTCGCACACAACCAAGGACAGCATGGAAGTCCGACTTAAGCATTGTAGTGGCCTACTAAACCGGCTGGCTACCATTGCCATGAATGGCCTACCAGACCAATATCTTAAATATTCATTCGCTTTTTCCATGGACATGAAAGAGACAAAAGGGACAGTGGATAAGTGCAAACTTGAAAGGTTGCAGGTGAAGTTAAGTTGTCAGGGTGACTTATAAAGCATGGCAATCCACTGCATTTTGGAGCAGGGAACATTCTCTCAACAGCTGAGAGATGTCCCCATTCAGCTGCTGCATGTGGGTTGTTCGGTAATCCGGGGGATTACTTCATCGACTCGTTCTGGAACGGTTCCATCAACAGCTTTGTTCACTCGGCACAATGTAGGTGTCTTGAAGACGAGTGTTCCTGAGGGATACTGTGGATCCCAGGCTAGCCGAAGTATGACTGATATGGTGTTCGATGCTTTGCAGCTACAAGAAAAGCATCTTCAACATTCTTTTTGTGACATTCAAGTAGGGGTTTGATGGTGCTTTGTAATTTTGGATGATTAGGTAACTTTGTTAGCTTAAATTAATTGTTGCATTTGTGAATGAAGGCAAAGATCCAATCGTGTGCATGTACCTCTGATGATTTTGGCACTGTCACTGACTCGAAAGAGCTCCAGCCCGATTTGACCTATATTTGATCGACGCACCAACAGTTGCTCTTCAGAACTCGGACGACGTTGTCCACGATGAAGACGGCGTGGTTATCTGTTTGAAGAATGTCTGACGTTTCCGTGCTCCAAGGCAGCTGCGTGATTCGACTGATCGGGCACTGATCTCGCTTGTTTTAATCATTAGTGTAAGTGTTTACAATTAGATCTCTACTGAATACGGCAAGAGAGATTGATGGCTTAGCGAGTAACGGATGTACACTGTGTATGTCGTGTAGTCGACATAAACTACAGACAATTTGAGATGCTCGAGCGGTACCGAATACTGCTAGGCATCCACATGAGTCGCTGATTGTTAGCTCAGGAACGATAAACAAAAGAACAGGGAGAAAAGAAACTGTTGACTGAACCTAAACTCGTTTCTCGTTTGGCTAGCTACTGACTGAGTTACCCATGCTGTTAGATGATAACATCCTCATTGTGCGTTGAGAACGGCTTAACGTTTGTGTTACAAGTTTGACTGTGACCAGTGCTACGTCGGTTTTACGGAAATTTGATTACTGCTGCAATTTTTCCACATTGACTTTTGTCACTCCTAAACCCACTTTGCCTGCTTAATCTCTGAGGTGGCTTTGATTTTTACAATGTTGTGTTGGTTTATACTAAGCTGTGTGCTCATATTTCACTCGACACGACACCCTCCGTTTTCGTCAGTGGTAAGTAACGTATATGAATTCAACAGGTTGGTTATGATGCTATACTCAGTAGGTTTGTACAACCTGTGTCACATTACCGTCAGGCGTTTTACTAACTGATTTTCCGTATGCTAATGTTTTCTTTTTTCGTCCTGGATATGTTTTTTGGTATGGTCCGTAGTTCATTGATAACTGGGCTCTTCTACCAAGCTTACACTCCTCGATTCGATCCCACTTCTCGTGACAGCTGCACGTAACATTAAAACAAACAATTCATGTTTTACAAATAGGAATTTTAGCTTAACATGTCTATCCGCCATAATATACATCCCGTGACAAATTAAACTTCGTAGGCATTATTTGGGAATAGCTTGCAGAATGTTTGGATACGTGATCAGCTGATCGTCCGATCGGTTAAACAGTCTACGATGATTGAATCACGTAGTTTGAATGCTAGCTTAGTAGTTTTTGCACAGTATATTGGCTACTGAGACCACTAACAGCTGGGTAAGCCCGCGGGTGGCTGAAGTAGGACGTGATCGTAACTTATTCCGCAAGTTGTGATGGATGTCGTCTGATAGGGTCGAGACCGGTGATTACTCAGGTCGTCGTTTGAACACATCATCCAAACCGGCGATACGTGGCAATCAATGGTGTGATTGTCTCTCCAACGCTTCTGCTTCATTTTTCCTTTAAAAATAATTCTATTATGGCGGTTGGGGGTTTGGGCCACACTACCCGTTGGTCACGCTCATGGTTGTTATAAACCAGAGAATAAATAACTAAACCACAGAAAACTGAAAAGATGAAGCCGTGAAGTTTACGCTGTAGCAAATTTTCCTGCCTCATTATACGCGAATGTGGTGGAATGCCACATACACCCGAAAAATTCAGGAGCACACAAAGCTGAAAATAATGGCATATAATTGCTTCATTATGCTGTCTTGCGATCTGATCGGCATCGTGATTGTCTGATTTAATCAGATGGAGATAACATCACCGAACCCAGAACATCAGACGTGAATTTTGTGTATCACGTGACGAATCTATTCGTCGCCACATCTGAGTGCCTCGAAAACGCTTCGTTCGCATAACGGACATGAACTTCGGCCTATTGCAGAAGAGCTTTCCGCTCTAGTCTTGTCCAAAATCACCCCTGCCTGAAGGGCTGCGCAACCAATGAGGAAGACGGTCGCAGCGAGCTTTCGGTTTACTTGTTCAATCATGAAACTGCTGTAACTAGTTAGATCCGTGTCTGTCCCCAAAGGCAAAGTGTACACACCCAGGTCTACGGAGTGTTAACAACTAATGTACTGAAATATCACAGTTTCATAGATGCGAACTCCGGAGCGCTTAGGGTCATCATCACGTGGTAGACTGTTCTACTTTTGGTACGAGCGTTTCGCGTATGAACTATTGGACGTTACTCATTGCTTTCACTCGCATTTGCTACTGAATGCTCATACTTGCTATCAAGTGATGCAAAATCTTTCATCCAGGTTGATCGCACAGGTGTTGAAGCCAAACGGCTTTTGAAAGCGTTCTTTGGTCTCCCAATGCAACCTTACGTAGGTTCTGCAGAGATAGTTTACTGGCCGCTGCACGCAACTGGCTTCTGAGCACATGAATTTGGTGCCAGGATTTCTCAAAAGAGGTCTGAACGAACCTCTGACGTTAGTAACAGCCACACTGATGCCTCAGAACCAGAATGTAACGCAGATCTTGCGGAGTTAACGGAAATTCGCCTGCGCCGTGTGAAAACACTCGACTCTCCGAGTCTAACCTGAGCACACGTTCGCACACTCTAAGCAAGCGTGGCTGGCCCGTCCCAGTCCAGATTTCGGACAGACTTGCTTGTCGTTCTCCCTCCTACGAAGGTTAATCGATTGATTGAACAATGACTGTGTGCCGGTCCAAACAGCCTAGATGACTGGAAAGCTCGGTGCTGGAAGAATTGTGCCAGATTGAGTTGGGAGCGTTACGAACAACCGACAGACGATTAATCAGTCAACTACGGTATGGACGTTACAACAGTTATTCTGAGAGGATTTGGAATGTACGGTCACTTGTTTACGTTAGGATCCGGATCCAGGATTCCTTCAAAAACGCAAGTCATTTTCAAGTTGTGCTCTGCATAGGCTTGAGCAAGGCTGTTTACATCACAATGCGTTACCCCGTTTGCCCGTTATGAATATCGGCCGATTTCTCCAGTGGTAACTATCGATATCCTCGTATACGTTTCAACAATGCGGTGTCAAGATGTCGATCACCCCAGTGCGGACGATGAACACTGTAAGTCTTCTGTAATTTGCCTAGCTATTTTGTCTGCCCGAAACAACGGTAACCGGCCGCCTCGGTTAATTATATTACACAATGTGAGTTCGCAGCCGACTCTTGAAAATTACTCACTTAAACGTAGTCATGACTACCAGCGACCAATCGCGTGTTGTATAAAATGCACCTTCGTTTGTGAGTAGCATGGTGAATACATTTAGGAACTAAAGGGCAGGTCTCAACGCCAAAATGACCAGGGACCAGAAGCGACCATTGGAACCGTGTGTATGTAGTATTGGGGGAATGATCATCAAGGCAAAAAACAATGCACGGCTGCCCAACGGGTGTGGATACACGTCAGCCATGCAAATAAGTGTATACGTTGTTTGTTCTACGTCTTCACACAATTTGCAGATTTTATGCAATGTACAGCTCCACATACCAGGCGCCTTTTTGCGCTCACAACAGACACAGCCCTGTGTGTTCCTCGCTTATCGATTTTCAGATCTATTCCAAACGTCTTTGTCGAAGGTCAAGAAGGATGATCCGTAAATAAAACAAATCACGCCGCAGTAAACATTTTGGAGGTAATATTTTCTAATGGAACCGGTTACGAACAAGGAAGCTAATAGACAACACCAATACAGACTGTGTCATTGGATCAGTTTGTATCAGACGATCTGCAACCCTACAGTTCATCAGTGGGTGTGTTCCGTTGCGTGCCTGTGTTTTTTTATAAGGTTCGAAAATGTCACGGCTAATGGTGATTATCCTGATGAAAATTCCGTCAGTCTTATTCCGAGATATTTACCATATCGACTCCAGTCTGGTACAGCAAACAAACAAACAAGATAACTAACAATATCACATTAAAACATCCCGATAATTTGGCCGCTTTCATCAGTGCAAATAATTCGTTTTGCTGTTTTCTTTAGCTTCGACCCAACGCCATGTTAAATTTTGATGTCTAAATATGATATGGATAATCTGATGCAAGCTACTCAGAAGTGAGTGTGTTAACTTAGGAACAGAAGGGGGATAACGTCCGATATGAAAAGATTCTCGTAACATTCTAACTCGGTCACATTGGTACAGCATGAATATGACGATAACGACCAATGAGTTAATACTGACCTTCAGTGGAATATGAAGGCGGGAACGATCATGCAAACGAATATGTAGTCCTCGGATTCGAAGAAGCATTTCGGTCAGTTCATTTCCAGAGGAAGAACTAGGCTCCAGTTTCGCTCTTATTAGAACTCATCAGTAGTGCATACTGGAGTCGTGGTTAACACGCTAGTCTTGCAAACATCAGAGACAGAGTGCAAATTCTGGTTTGGAAAAGAATACACACTACTGAAAAGTTGTAATAAGAGCGAAACTCGAGTCTAGTGCTTCCATACGAAATGGGCCGGCCGAAATGTTATCTGAATATACGGAGTATGATCGAATTTGGGGGATGTTCATTGCGAAAGAGTCTAAACCGCAAAATTTACTCTGAAATTGAAGCCCGTATATCATGAACGACATAAGATACGTCAAATCTGACTTCAGACCACTGTTCTTAGGGTTAGGTTTACTCTACCCTTAAGACGAACGAGGATGAACGTTGATGTATACGGCTTCAGCCGAGTGCGCGGGAAAGAGAACTGGAGGTGATTTTATCAGAAGTAAGGGTTCAGAACAACCGTTCAGCCAGTACTTTCGTAGCAGTCCGTTCCAGTGTGGTTCTGTGTGCATGGAATACCTAGTAAAGTGGTTGGGTGACAGAGTCCTGATGTGAGATTTTCAAGCTCCGAAGGTGGTGTCTTTAAGTAGTCAGTTGAGCACTTGACGCGTAAGGAAATGCAACTCCTACTCCTGGTTCTGATTCAGCCGAGACATAGAGTTTTCACAAAAGGGTAGGTTAATAGCTAACAGATTTATCATGCCATTTACCAGTAATTGTCCACGGTACTAAATCACTAGAAGCAATCTGGTCAACACGGACGAAATCACAGCCATTAGTCGATATAACAAGTGTTTGTCTCCGCTAGTTTAAAGACGGTAGATGACATATTTACCTTTCCTGTCCAGCTTTGAACATGAATAGACATGGGGCCATGTTGTGAGTCCTTATTTTGAGATTGCCGCAACAGTGCGACCAGTCACCTGGATAGACCTTGACCAACATGACTGCGTAAACAGTTACGCCGCGTCAGGTGATGTGTTGATCAACAACCTGTAAGCCACAGAAGGCCCGCTTGTCCGTCTCATTCCAGAAAGTTTTGCAACAGATTAATTGCACATACCAGAAGCAAGAAATGAAACGGCATCTGTAATAGGAGGCAAGTGACCTATTTTCAATTTTCTTAACTGCTACGATGGTGGCCCTTTTACGCACGAGTTCGTTCACTCACCGAGGAAGTGGAACAGGAACCCTTCCATCCCTGACCGTATCCAAACTGTCTTACCTGCCTACAATCATTTTGTTTGGATCTCATCGCCAGATCGGTAATACAACGAGACAGCCTACCCAATGTTGCAGTGCTAGTGAAGAGCCACACCTGTTTCTGTCTGACACGTGGTAGGTGTGTGTATTGCAGTGGCGCTTGCCTAACGCGCATAGAAATTAAGCATGCACCAGCGTGTTTGGATTGGGAAATGGTGACAAATGGTCAATCAGTCTTGGCATCGCCGACATTCACCTTCGACGTTTCACATATGTACGGTTAGGTTACCTCTAACGGAACAGTCATGACCACTTCACTCGGTTTCTGAACGAGAATGATCGAGGTCGGCAGTAGTTTGTCGCAACGGAAAATCTATGGAGTACCAGCGGAGATCACCCGTTCAGTTTTTTT
>QNGE01001339.1:14867-60518 GCA_008508345.1 Paragonimus westermani | reverse complement strand
CTTCGCCCGGTCCGCCTTCACTCCGACCGCCTCCGTCACATCCTCGAAGCCCCCCAGGAAACTCCGAACATCCCCATCCTCAAACGGCTGTGGCCACGGGATCTTCATCCTCGTATCCTGGTCACGGTACTAATTGCTGCGAATCCAGAAGGCGGACGACACGAAGATTACTCTATTGGAGAAACCAACACACTACTTAAGCGTCTGAGCACGACTAGAAACGGAAACACTCATTTGCACACCATACTCTTCTGAGGATACTCCAGTCGCTTTAGACACCATGTATCAGTTCCTTCGTGTAGAGAAAGCCATTATATGTCATTCTGTCCTCCAACGATCCATCCCATATCTCTGCCATATTTATCACGCGATTATCTCGATCCGCGATCATCTCGATCCATGCTGCTACTGAATATTGGTGTGAGTAGTATGGTGCGACCGTATCTCCTCATTACACTAGTTTGCTAGTTGAATACGCACAGAAAATAAGCTGATTTCCTCTGTACCATAGTTCGCAAAATAATCGTGATCAGTTTTCTTTGGATTTAGTACAGTTGATGCTGGTTAACTACTTTCTAGATAAACATCCAAATTTAATCAGCATGCGGTTTTCTTATGATTCATCAGGACCACATTTTATCTACCTTGTACGTATGGTTAGTGCATCTACTCACGTGAACGTTGTAAACACCCGGTATCATCAGTACTGGAACAAACTGAATACAGTATGTTTTAAAAGTAAAAATGGCGGCACGAACGGGCGATCACATTACACAACTTGCATAACCCATCCAAATATCGCCACGATGAAAAAACTATTTATACAACTAAATAGCTCTGAAGACGGAAAAAACCGGTCCCCATGCACCCCGTCTGGAGATCAAACCAGGCCGGAGTATATTCGCGTTTATATGACTGTATACCCTTCAGAGAGCAAGAAAGTGAACAGTTCAATCAGCGGCAAGGAGATTCGAAGAGTGAAAGGACGATAGTCAACAAAATTTATTAACGCTCGCGAAGAGCGGAAAATCAAAATCCGGCAATGATTAACACTCCGACAAAAAAGTGAAGATTTGGGTCTTGACTATGGCAACAATAGTCACTTTTTGAAAGAAAATATTTTCCCAGCTCTATCGTTGCACCACTCGTTACACACTCAAGCATTATTAACAAGGGTACAAATGGGCTATGAGCATATGAACACCATACTTTGCTGCTTCAATAAAAAGACCACAACGAATAAAAAAACTGAACGGGTGATCTCCGCTGGTACTCCATAGATTTTCCGTTGCGACAAACTACTGCCGACCTCGATCATTCTCGTTCAGAAACCGAGTGAAGTGGTCATGACTGTTCCGTTAGAGGTAACCTAACCGTACATATGTGAAACGTCGAAGGTGAGTGTCGGCGATGCCAAGACTGATTGACCATTTGTCACCATTTCCCAATCCAAACACGCTGGTGCATGCTTAATTTCTATGCGCGTTAGGCAAGCGCCACTGCAATACACACACCTACCACGTGTCAGACAGAAACAGGTGTGGCTCTTCACTAGCACTGCAACATTGGGTAGGCTGTCTCGTTGTATTACCGATCTGGCGATGAGATCCAAACAAAATGATTGTAGGCAGGTAAGACAGTTTGGATACGGTCAGGGATGGAAGGGTTCCTGTTCCACTTCCTCGGTGAGTGAACGAACTCGTGCGTAAAAGGGCCACCATCGTAGCAGTTAAGAAAATTGAAAATAGGTCACTTGCCTCCTATTACAGATGCCGTTTCATTTCTTGCTTCTGGTATGTGCAATTAATCTGTTGCAAAACTTTCTGGAATGAGACGGACAAGCGGGCCTTCTGTGGCTTACAGGTTGTTGATCAACACATCACCTGACGCGGCGTAACTGTTTACGCAGTCATGTTGGTCAAGGTCTATCCAGGTGACTGGTCGCACTGTTGCGGCAATCTCAAAATAAGGACTCACAACATGGCCCCATGTCTATTCATGTTCAAAGCTGGACAGGAAAGGTAAATATGTCATCTACCGTCTTTAAACTAGCGGAGACAAACACTTGTTATATCGACTAATGGCTGTGATTTCGTCCGTGTTGACCAGATTGCTTCTAGTGATTTAGTACCGTGGACAATTACTGGTAAATGGCATGATAAATCTGTTAGCTATTAACCTACCCTTTTGTGAAAACTCTATGTCTCGGCTGAATCAGAACCAGGAGTAGGAGTTGCATTTCCTTACGCGTCAAGTGCTCAACTGACTACTTAAAGACACCACCTTCGGAGCTTGAAAATCTCACATCAGGACTCTGTCACCCAACCACTTTACTAGGTATTCCATGCACACAGAACCACACTGGAACGGACTGCTACGAAAGTACTGGCTGAACGGTTGTTCTGAACCCTTACTTCTGATAAAATCACCTCCAGTTCTCTTTCCCGCGCACTCGGCTGAAGCCGTATACATCAACGTTCATCCTCGTTCGTCTTAAGGGTAGAGTAAACCTAACCCTAAGAACAGTGGTCTGAAGTCAGATTTGACGTATCTTATGTCGTTCATGATATACGGGCTTCAATTTCAGAGTAAATTTTGCGGTTTAGACTCTTTCGCAATGAACATCCCCCAAATTTTGAGGAGTCAACGCATCTTTAATGCATATACCGGTGCAATAAACTGACAATCTTCAGCAAAAATATGTTTACAGTCACCAAAAGTGATCCACTAATGGTGTACTTCCGGTGTCCAATGAGGCATTCACACGTGTGTGATATACGGTGGTGCCCTCTGTTGAAATTTTCTGGCAGAAACCAACGATGTACATCAACAATTCGTGGGCAGATTTTGTGCATCAGCGAATGCTTTGCAATCTGAATAAGTTGATGAAGACTTGGTATCGCTCAGAAGTTCATAATCTTTAAGCAACTTGCAGTCAAAATATGATTATTTATCTATTGATGACGGTTCAGTTGGGACTTAATGGCTTTTTCATATGAGGTTGAGGCATTTGAAGCAAGCAAAACGACAGTAACCGTGGGGATCTGAAAAGGATGGACCAGAGAATAAGAATATAATAACATGGTTATTACTATACTATCAACTGGTTAGTATGTCGCGTGGTAAGGAGTCTGCAGTGGTTCTGTTAAATCGTGTTGATTACAGTAACCAGATGTAGTCTGTTCTGTCAGATAAGTCATATTTCATTATCAACGAAGATCAAACCAATGGTGTACAGATTTTTGAACGCCAGATCAACCGTGCGTTCAAAAATGCACATCAGAAAAGAGTGATCGACCAAACTGATATCAAAAGACTGTCACTCAAGCACAGTGTGACACCAAGAATATATGGATTCCCTAAAACGCACATATTTGGAGTGGCCGGTACGGTCATTACTATTCATGACTGATTCCCTATACCAGCAACTTGCCCAGCGGCCGGTCTGTCTGACTGAACCAGTAATGTTCAAATTGGCTGTGTACAGCCTAAAGGACACTTATGAATTCATGGAAATTATCTCCAACATCAACGTCAAACACCTGGCAACGACTTTTTGATGTTGAGTCATTATTCACAAATGTTCCGCTTGACGACGTTCGTAGTTACGCTAATGAGCTTAACTTGATACTTCATATCTCCATTGACGAGTGTTCGAAGTTATTGAAAATGTGTATATCCGATATTCAGTTTGTGTTCATTGGCAATTTTATAGACAAGAAATGGAGTTGCATTGGGGAGTTCATTAGGAGCTGTGTTAGCAGAGGTACTGAAGGGTCACTTAGAAATTCCGTACCTACTGAAATTTTGAACATTGCGTTGTAAACGGTGTGTAGACAATAGTTTCGCTGCATTCGACTACCACTGGCAGGTGACATTTGTTAATCAGCTGTTAGATAGTCTGCATAGTAAGCTAACTTTCATCCTTGAACTTAAACAAAACGGGGCATATAATTTCTAGACGTTTTGCCGAAAAGACGTGAGGATGGGTCACTTTCCATGTGCACAGGACAATATCTACACTTTAAGAGCTTAGCACCAATTGCACAAAAATGTGCCCTCGTTAGTACTTTGTTCCACAGAGTACGAAGTATTTTGACTGATGTGTCAGAAGATGAACTAAAGTTACTACACTATATTCTGTTAGAAGAAGGTTACCCAACAAAATTTATTCAAAAATATTCCACTATACAACTTACACAGGTTACACCCATTACTGTTTCTCGCACGTCTGTCCACCTAACTCTGCCTTTCAAAAGTGACAACGTTTCAGCCTTTATAAAACACTGATTAGATGCAACACTCATGCGCGCATACAATGCCGCCAGACTGGTCTACGTGAAGGAAAATACGCATGTTACAACTACACCTAGAAAGAACTTGGTGGCCCTTTTCATTCACTCCAATAATGTGCGCACATTTGATTATGTCTTTGGAAGTAGACAAGTCATCAGAACTAAGAGACATCCCGACACATACATTAACGAACACATGCCGTAATGGTTTTGAATTCAGAGGTCGGTTATGCCATCACTGCTCTTATAAAATACTTGCAAGCTGGGCTCTCAGTGGATCCAAGGGCCGCCTTCAGAATGTTATTTGGACCCAAAGTAAAGCAGGCGCCCAGCAATGGGAAGCCCATCTCAATACATCAACTTAATCTCAGCCTGCGTGTCCAGAAACAGTTGATGACTTATCTCTCCTATTGTTGGCAAGAATGCGATCACTGCTCTTTGATTCCACTTTATTCTTTTATTTTTCCCAAACCTGAGATTTGGGACCGACATCTCTTTTCATGTGATCCAACAAATGATAGACTACCCCCTATTCTTCCTCAGTCCATATTGCGTTATCCTTTTAGTCAGATTTGAACTCTTTCAGCTCCTGTTTGATTTGTATAGATTTTTTAATCACTTCTCAATCTTTCCACTTGGTCTGTATGGATTTTCTAATCATCTCTCTCTTTTTCTGGACTCCTATTACCCTTACTACCCTCTGGAATTACATCGGTTTCATGTTGCTTGTTAATGAGTACGCTACAATTGTATGTTTTTGTTTCCACTCTGTTCACCTGACTGACTGTCTCAGACATGACCAGATCGATTTCACCTTGCTGCTTGTTCCCCACCATATAATGTGCTTGTTAACTTTGTAAAAGTAACCGATGATATGCGAATGAATTGTCATTAAGCGAGTCATCTTATTGTTAGTCTTTTTCAAATCGAACGATGGGAACCAGTGTTTTAAACTTTGTTAACTAAATTGGCATAATAATTTCACTTTCTTCATCTCACGATAAATCAGCTGTTTCACAAGTCTATTTGATTGAATGCACCAATTCGATTCCCGTGGTGTTTGTATCTGCTTTCAATTATGGATAATCCGATCACACCTGTCTTCATTCACTTGATCAATAACTAGTCAATTTTCAACACTTATTTCGCCTCCAGCTAAAGCATATAAGGCTCAGACGAACATTGGAAGGCCTCCACGTGAAAGCTATGGAGTATTCATTCCTAAGAATAGATTACAGAAGTGTTGCGCTTTACCGAATCATTAAATAGGAGCGTCAAAAACGTATACAATTCTCATGAACACTGTCATGTGTATGGGTCGCTATCGTCTGAGCGTCCACCACATAGTTTACATGGAATGTCCCTGAAAGACAGCCTACCTGTGGGCATCTTTACATGCAATACTGACAAACACACAGTGACCACAGTGAAATCATAAAGTAAGTAGCTTATAACCGTATGGTTATATTGAACATTCTTGATCTCAAAAAATTGTTGAGAAAACAGGTAGCAAGTCCTCGTTGCTTAGCCAGTTCTTCTTACTTATTTCGCCTAGCTGTCCCGGTAGAGTCCATGCTCGGTCAACCTGTTACCTCCAATGCTGCTGCCTGCTCTTTCTTGACAAGACTCAGATCAAGATAGTAGAAAGGCATTAGCAAGAGAAAAGGCCGTCTGTACAATATGGCCTATTGAGTTCAACGGATGGGGTTGGCAAATCCGTATGCCATTGGATTATGACGCGCAACTCGAGCAATGCCCACAACGTCACGTGATTTTGCCACATGGATGAGGCGTTTTCACTGAAAGTCCCCGGCCTACTGTCCATCTTGTAACATGTTGGTCTTCGTATCAAAAGTGTTGGATGGCATTTAGATGCTATAGAGGAAGGTCCGAATGAAGTTGAGATCCGGTTTGATGACCGCGTTGACTGATTAGACCCAATTTCCAAACTCATGAGGTATGACCTTCTCTTTATGGCTCTAAGCATGTAAACCCAAACCTACTCCACCTCAGTGAATTATGAAGATCATTAGCTATTAACTTTCCGAGGATCAAAATTCAGAGTGATTACTGCCAAAGGCCGTAGACAGAGGGGCATGTCAGAAGAAGCAAGCGGACTTCAGCGGGTGGAAATTAGTTGTCGCGACAAGAACTCCCAAAACACCTGGCTGGCTACTTATGTAAAAGAATGCCATCACGGGGTATCTGAAACCCGATTCCGTGCACGAAACGAAAACCGGACCAAGTGATTGCTGCATGTTGTCAAGAGTGGTTGGTAGAGCCAGCCAGTTAAAGCAAAACTTCTGCATAACATGGTGCCAGTCTCTGGCATGGATCACTTACAGCCTTGAGGAAATTTTCAAAACACCCGTCATTCTCTTCTCTTGACCGCTTTCACCAGTGTCTCTCCCGTTTAACTAGATAACGAGATGGTGGAACTGATCTTGAAGTTTGTGTCTCTAGCTGTTGGTCCTGGGAAAAGGTAGCGTTTTCTCTCGGCCTCGATCACCACACTGCTCAACGTCTGTTAGTTAGCTGACCTTCTCAAGTGTTTGATCACAGTTGTGACACATTCAGATCTTCTTTGCTGGCGTTGTCAGGTTTTTAAATACAGTACCTGCAATGGTATGGAGTTTTTTAACTATTTAAGGGAATGTGCATCATGTAATCTGTGCTGTAATTGAACTCGCTCACTGCTTTAATGAGCAGTTATGTCGGTAGTGGAGCCCTTTGGCAAACACCTCAAAGAGGTTGCGATATCTTGAACCGTGACGTACATACTGATGAAAGTGATCGATTGAACCGAAGAGGCCGGCTCTTTAAAGTACCTATCCAGCCGTATGACGGTATCACACGATACTAAGTTAAATGTCCTGAATGCGTCAACGGATGCTATGATGAAGTCACAGAAGAATTGGTGCTCATTTCGACAAGTGCGGTTTTTTAGATTGGCCAAAAAGGAATAACGATAGGAGGCTGAACTTAACACATCAACAATCGTGCATTACGTGGTGGAATACACACAACAAGGTTGTTCTAGTCATCACATAATTAACGTTTTTTCCCATCATCATTTCTTTAATACCTCGGATGTTTAGTCGATTCAGTGGTCTTTTGAGTCAGATATGAGTCACCGCTAATTAGCACAGATACCGGTCGATTATGAGTTTCAAAAACAAAGCCAAAATTTCGGTTAGACAATAACTTAAATGACTCGGTACGTAGGTGAAATGCGCTTCTTCAGCTTAGTTTCGAGAAAGACTGTAGTCCAGCTTCGCTGTTTGAACTGTTCTACTTCTTGGGATTTCTGAATCATACGTTAGAGGTTTACTTGTTAATAGACATGGTGGAAAGAATGAGAAGGCGCCGGGAGTTTAAAGTAACACTTCTTCTGAAAACAGCTGTTTGCAACCTTGACTTCTTACGAATACTCTGGGTATAATGAAGAAAATGAAGCAATCGAAAGACCTAACTTTGGTGAAGAAACTTAACGAGTACGTACGGTTCAGCACCAGAATCGGAGAAGCAAAATCTGTGATCAACTTTCTCAGAGATTGCATTGAAAGGAAGGAATTTCCAGTGTTATTGGAGTGTTCTGAGGCGTAGCGATGTACAATCTACCGCCAAATCCCTCCAACGTCAGGCTAAGAGCAAACGAGATACCTGGACTGTTAAACTCGACGAGCTTAAAAGAAATCAATCACAGCGTGCATTGGTCGTCGAAGAGCTTTCGTATGAGGGGAGGACACTCTTCGATGAATACTTAGAAAGGGAGATACAGAAGCAAGCGGAGAGGAGAAGGACTAAACTGCTTAATGGGTTGAACCCAATCGAAACGCAGGTCACATTTCCCAATAACCCCGAATGGTATGTCCATAATTATTCCTCAGTTGTCTTGAATCACACAATGCTAGAAGTTTTATCGCTAAGCCCTAAAATCTGTTCTGCAAGAGTCGAACATAATCGAATAGACATGGAGGTTCAATTTGAAAACTTGTATCAGCAACTAGGCGGACTCACACCATCCTCAGAATATAATGCGGAACACTACAAGTCCACCCTTGGAAATGTCTGCTATAGGTACCACGATAACGTAACGCCCAGATGCAGTTTACTGAAACGGAGCCATATAGAGGCGATAAAAGAGATGCAAAGCACTCGTAGCATTATGTTAACAAAGCCAGATAAAGGAGCTGGTATAGTATTACTATACAAAGCAGACTATATTGAAAAGATGCGTCATATTTTGTCGGATCAATCAAAATTCAGAAAGATGGAGCCGGAGAGAAATAGGACAAAATCGATTGAGAAGAGCTTATCCAAGCTACTTCGTCAGATGACGCACACTGACCTGATTGATGCAGTTATTTTTGAAAGAACCATACTGATTGGTACGATCATTCCAAGACTGTATGGACTCCCCAAAGTTCACAAAGATTGGCTGCCATTACGCCCAATCCTTGACATAAACACGGTCTGGCTAGATGGCTAGTTCAAGTACTCGGACCAGTCAGAGCAAGAATAACTCCATTTAGCCTGAAAGATTGGTTTGTTGCTTAAACAGTGCGCAAAGGATATGCACGTCAGACACCCTATCCAAGGAACTCCAGCACGTTCGACATGTGCTAAGTCTGAATGGATATCCCCAGCGATTCCTAGACAGAATCATGTAACCAAAAGTAAGGCATGGATTGTCCTGACGGTGAATAAAAAATCAGTTTTTATCACTCTACCATACAAGGATGAAGTTGCCAGTGAAATGATAACCCACCGAGTTTGTAGTTGAGAAGGCCTATCCAACAGCACGAGTTATCGTTCAATATCTGCCCGGTACTTGTGCCACACCTCAACGCTAGTTTGCCTAGATTCTCCTCGTCCTTTTGTGTTTGTGATCCCACCTGTTGTTGTTAAGCCGGTTACGTTGGAGAACCAGAAGACGGCTATCGGAAACGATTCGTGAACACCTTCCGAAATGGTTTCGCAACGGTTTGATAAAGCCCATTGCCAGTGCAATCGGTTGTCACTTCATTGACACCGGTCACCAAATTGAACCCACTCCAGAGCTGTCAGGTTGCGACTGTTATCAACGGCCGGGACTATTGATATCAGACTTTACAGCCCCTGTCTGTGTGCCCAAAAAGATCGTGCAAACTCTACATCTCCCTTGACCAACTACTTCACAGCCTCTTGAAACTCAAGCAAGCGTAAATTAAGACTGTTGATTATGGAAGTTCGTTGGCGATGAGCTCGAGGTCATAACTGTCCTGCGTGCATAAAAACGATAGTGATTGCGGGTGGCAGAATTGATTGGGTGTTTGATGAGTAGTCGTGCGGACCAGAGTAGATAACAGAAGTGGTTGCTGAATTTAGGAACAAATAAACCTCTGTTACCGTAGAGAACGTCCGAAGCAATAGTTCAGTATTTTACACGTGACATGTAACCTACTAAATCACAGCAGTCTGTAGAGACATGATGGACGTCGTCGGAAACTGACCTGTTGCTTTTCAGTCGTTGAGGCTATCGCGTACAAATCACCTCCACAACTCTAGGATACTTACCCAAACATGTTGGAAGATAAAACTACTGACATTGTCACGCACGTATCCAGGCTAACTACCTCTCTGTCATGCTATAATCGGTCCGAATTTTTGCCCCACTACTAAAATGAGTTGGTGAACGTCGTTCTGCCGACATCTGACTCAGACACGGATTCAAGCTGTGTCAGCAACGCTGGTATCGGTGTCACTCGCGTTTGGCATGGCTCTTGGCTTCGAACGCTGTCACAGAAAATTCACAGGTTCTATCACATAACTCAACACACACAACCAATCTAACACAGTACTCGGTGGCCCACGGCACAAGACAAACAGTACTCTATCGGCAGCATTTGTGTTGATTGATATGGCATTCGAATAACAAATCCGAGGAAATTCTCAAATCACTTCAAATCACACATACTCCTGCGCTATTTGGCGATCATTCCAACTCAACGCAACTATCCCCACAGGATTTCAAGGAAGTCCGACACGTAAGGTTTTAATGTATTGGTTATTTTTAACTACGCTTTGATTATCTTATAATTACCATATCATATTTGCACTCATGAGCCGATGAAAGCAAAATCCCATTGTAGTAAGAACTAGAAATAGACAGTATGGATAGATTAATTCCTGCAAAAATGGGCTAACCAATCATAGCAGTAGAGCAAACGAACTTATAACAGTGGCTGTTTTATCATGATCAGGAGACAGCTGTCAATAAGACACTGTCTACAATTATTGACTACAGAAGTAGAGTTCTTACAAAACCCAGACAGCATACGGAGACAAGATTTGTGTGCTGCCATCGTATTGGTCAACTTGAAACAACCGCCTCCTCTGCCGTAATTTAAATTTGATCGCTCTTTTCTCCCTTTATTTTTGCTTGTATAAACCACCAAGTGTGAACATTTTTGGATCGTCGTACTAATACTCATTCACGTTCGTAAGTGTTAAAGTACAACTGTTGTATCCAAGGAGAGACCGTCCTTAACTGCGAATGAGATTCAAGTTTTTCCAATTACATTATCTAATCCTCATGATATCTTCGGACCACAAAGCGAAAAACTGCTTGAGTGCTCACCCTTAACACGTCGAGATGCGTTCTCAGTGTACAGCGGACCAACGTATGTATACATAAGCCTTCTAAATCTTACGATACCATTTTTCAACAAACAAATGTTCACTATTTCACGACGATTAGTATATTTGTGCAGTAAAACTGTGACGCTTTGAGAAGTACTTTCATCTCACTTCTATCGCTTAATTTTGAGAAGGTTTTTTGGTTTCCAATGACCAAATGATCAACTTGAGAAAGGATATCCTATGAACTCGTTCATACAACCATTTCTGGTAAGTTTATTTCACCGAATGGTAGGGACTAATAAACTGGGAGTACACACGTTTCATCCGTGGTATTATTGTGGATTCAGTGTCGGTCGGACATTATCAAATTCTTGCCTTTGTCGAACACTGTATATTAAAACAAAAAAATGAAATTCGCTTCCAAGCAAGCTTTGTGGACGTTTACGAAAGTATTAAAGTTCATCAGTTTCACTCACTCTACTCCGACAAGATAATTTACTACTCAATACTTCTATGACGGAATTCCACATTTTCCGTCACGGCCACCTGCTTCCATCTTACAGGAGCAGCAGTAAACCGTAAAAAACATGAAAGTGAAGGTTCTGTTAAATAAGATGGTCACACTTGTGTTTCATGGTTTGTCAACTAATACTGGTTGGTGAGTCGTTGCTTGCAATCTCGAACATCGTTATTGGGCCGAACTGATCAATATCGAGCGGTCAATATAAAATGTTTTGGAACCAAAGATTGGTTTATAATATCAGTTATGCAGCCGTACGGTACTGTTTTTACAGTCTAACACAGACAAACAATAATGGATTATTCTTTCTGATTAATTGACGTAGAGTGATTAGGAATTTTTAGACCCAGTGGAGGCTTACCTACAGGCTCTTATCAGAGGTTGATCATATCCCAGCTAGCTTTCCATTGTACTGTAGAAACCACTGTTTGTAAACTAGCTGCTGCTGTGGTCTTTAACTAGTTTTTGTCTATTGTTATTTTGGATTACATTCAAGGCTCGATCTCAAAGTTCATATTACTGGGACGATATTTCTGAAGTTACCACCGTATAAATCTTTGAGTGACACACCATTACCGTAATGCAACATTAGTAATCCTAACAGCAACGGCGCACTGTTTCCAGGCCTGATTTTGTATGAGTGGTATTCCTCACCCACTCAAGGATACTAAATTGTTTAGGTCTGTAGAAGAACGAAGACCGGGAGTTCATGTTGACTTATCAGTAATTTCGTGAGTCGCTGTCTACGGAACGATCGGTTGGAGAAAGGGGAACAGGACTGAATAAATCGCACTGCGTTCGCATGTAGTTAAGTCGCTGTTGGACCGATAGCATCAGGGCGGGCACGACATTCTTGGTCTTGCGTAGTCATGTCTTGCTAATTGGTGTACCTGAAGCTATGACTCTGTTTTTTGTTGTCGTGAAAGCGGGGGTACCACAGTTTCCAAAGTAGACGATGATGGGAAATGAGGGGATAAAAAGTGTGAGGCGATAGAGCGATGTTTCATAACAAGGGGTGAATTAAGTAATCAGTCTAGTATTCGGCTCTTCCTACAGCGACCACTACTAGAGAACATAAAATAAAAACCGTCTTTGCGGCACGAACACTGGACTTTTTCAGCCATTATTCCATCTCTTTGCGACTGGTTCCACTATGACATTATAAAGGATGTGCTGTAATGCTACTCACTACTACTATACTATGTGGTCGTCATATAGTTATTAACCATTTCTTACTTAACAGTTACCCTCTATGGGTAATGGTGCTAATCATACTCGAGTCCGGTAATCATTTGTATCCGGTCAACATTTACAACCACAAACTGCTTGCTCAATAAAGTTTCCCTTCAGTCGCTATTCATTCAGCTGGTTTTATTGATTGGGTTTCTGTGTCATGTGCTGCTCCAGACATTTTGCCGGCTATGTAAACAAAAACGAATAGATTAGCAAAGGCACAAACACACGAATGGACCCAATGGGTTGAATCACGCAAAACATCATCACTGATTGTCTCTTTTTCCTCTGAATGTCTGGATTCTATTGGTCAATCGTTTCTCATTTCTGTCTTCAAGTAATCGGTGCCTACGTTTCAGTGGTCCTGAAGTAACTGTCTATCTACCATACCGATTGGTTGTTTCTGTCCCAACAAACTTTGTTCACTTCCTTCTTCAGCGCTGATTGCACTGCTTCAAGTTCGATCTCACGTGGCTTGGCCGTAAACCAACTTGAAATGTGGTCCAATCAAAACCAACCACATTATCAATCGGGATATCCGTAATGCCCACCTATGTGGCAATGGTGTAAAAATGGCTCTGTCTGAATGGTACATTACTGAAATATTCGCAAGGTCAATCATATTCATTTTTCTAGTTCTCTGGGTTAAGCGGGAGTAGGTTGATGACTGTATGTCAATCGTATCAGGTCTCACTTGGGTGTTTGCTCAAAGTCTGATCGTACGGGGCATGCAGTGGTTTGGTTCAAATCAGATGGTAATTGAAAATGAGCTTATTGCGGTTTCCAGTGTTTTCGGGTTGCTGGTATGTAGACACTTTTGATGATGATAGTCACTCTTTTTGTTCATGAGTGCTTCGTCATGTCCTGTACTTGAACTAGAACCCTCAGGTTTCATGGGTGTGACAGCAACGTAAACAAACCCGAAACACTACAAAGGGTTTAGGGAAAACTTTCAAGGTGGCGGACATTACGGACGGGCTGTGCACTAAAAAAGCAGTCGCTGGTGAATCGACATCTCACTACCGTATCAGCTTTATTGGATTTGCATTCTTGTACACAAACTGATAGCTGTAGACAAGAAGGATACACTTTTAACAACTGAAGTGCAGTATTCTGGCCGACTGATAATCACGCACATAGCTGATCCGCTTATAGAACCCTCAGCCAAGATTGTCGCATAAGCTTTCCGGATACGCTGTTAGTGTACTGCAGTGATCAGGGAAGCAAGCACACATAACCTTACGATCACATCCCCCAGATTGTATGTCGTGCATACACAAACGGCCAGAAGTGAACTCGGCAACTGAGCCCAGTCGATCTCATTCGATAGATCGTGCAAAAGCAACACCGGTATATCCGGTCCATTATGGTGAATTACTACTTGTTTTCTGGTGCGCTATACCAGGTTAGCTTTAATGTCAGCTGCCTACATGTTAACTCATCGAATTATCAGTTTAGTATAAATTATTACTAATCATTATTTGGTCAATTCATTGAATAACCTTATAGATCTACTGAGTACTCGATAGTTTTTCACTGAATAGTTGCCTGAATAGTAGCCTAACAATTTGTCACTGAAATGGTTGATTCGTCATCATCCATCATTCCACCGAGTTAATCTGTATACCCGTGTGTAGTTTGACAACCAGTTATAAGGTTTCCTCGTTCCAAACTCGACTAATTTGATCGACCAGCTATTCTGCTTGGCTAACAAATGCCCCAGGTTTTGTGATGTTGATTGCAGTTACGTTGATCCACCGAATACATGCGATTTTCCCGAACAGCTATCTTCTACGCAATTCTTATAACCACTAGCAGTGACGCAGTTCCAAGCATAAACAGATCATGCTAATTACCCGAATTCCCCAGTTTGTTCATCTTAAAGTAAATTCTCCAAAACATTAGTCTTTGCAGCGTCTAAGGTAAACCTTCTATCAACCCTATCAATTTTACAAAACTATTCTCTCCTCAGCACTCCCATCCAAACAACCGGTGCCTCCGTCCGCCAAATCACACGTCATCTACCAATATCAATATATGTGTGAAGTCACCTACACTGGGGGTACCGAGTGCCATTAGCAAGTTGGGTAGACGCCAGATTACTCAATCAATCGATGCTGCGCCAGTCGTCGACACTACCAGGAAGTCTGCCTAAGCCGTTGCCCAACACTCGTTCTCGATACATAAGCTGGATACGGTCAGAGTTAAGTCATCGACCACTAACCCATACATTTCCCGATATACAGAGGTGGTTGTCATCAAGAGGAACAGGCCCGTCCTGTGAATTCAGAAGGAACTGTTCGTTACACTCTCATTGTCTTGGCAGTGTTAAGGTCAATATACAAATAGACAATTAGTATTTCATTGTAATTTGGCTTGTGGATTTGATTTGATTTAATAAAGTACAACAGTCTCTAGTAGGCATAAGTGAAGATGCAACGAAAAATATCATGAAATAAACCATGCGAAATAAGATCTGACTCCATTTTTCAGAACATTCTTAGGATGTCACCGTACAAACAAATTTGCCAGCTTGACACAGGAAGATGATGGTCAAGCGTTGCTCACAGGTACGCAGACAAAGCGATTAGGAGAGCCCGTTTGTGACGTGAAGGTTTGCTAGTTCGAACTTTGGTCAGACAACTTTATCTGCTGGGTGTGGACATGGACAAAATGATCGTGGAGTGTCGGGTTAACGATGAATATCATGAAGAAATGATAGAGAAAGGGTTATGAGATGTCCATATTAGAGAGAATAATTTTCAAGTTGATCATCAGTAATCTAGAATAATTTTCGTTTCCCAAAACCACCAGACCACAAGTGTACCTAGTCAGAATGTAAACTTTGTGAGTTCCACATAAAACCGTCTCAACAAAATGTCTCGTTGGCTAAATAAACGCGTACATGGGTAGCACAAAAAAGGATAATAACGACGGGAACCACGGATTGACCGACAGAGCGGCTGGAAGACGTGTTATGCTCTATATTTGCGAATGGCATTCAATGAACAAAGAGAGCGACGAATCAACATGATTATAAACTACCAGTTTAGCACCGATTGAACTTTCACATCACTGATGAGGGGATATTGTAAATAAACGCTGACGTTTTGCTGTTGGTTATCGATCAACCGTTGACGTTACATCAACACAAGTAACTGGCTGTTAGATCACCTAATACATTCTCAGTTGAACGGAGTATCAAGCGTTTCCGTTTTGTACGCCACACACGTTTACGATTGATGAACGTGTGCCAAGTGAATTCAAGTTACATGTGGTTGTCTTTCAAATTTCCTTTAACTAAACAACGTAATGAAGGACAGGCTACTTATGTGTTTAAAGCTCATAGTGTGTATATGAATATGAGGAGAATGGAAGATGTTTCAATCGAAGTAGTTGGTCAGCATGATTATGAGGAGGGGATATTTGAGTTGGAATCATTTTGCACAGATTCGGTACATGGTTCCGATGACATTTGAGAGGGGAAAATGGTGAGTCAGGCTGAACGATATGTTATAACTGTACACAGGGGACACTGGTCACAGTGATGTGGAGGCCGCACAAATGGTTTGTCACGGGAAGAATGACCTCTTTTACTCTTTGAGGGGTGGATGTAGCCAGCTAGGTATGTTGCTTGTTGCATGACAAAAATACTTTTGCAGAGTTTGAAAAAACCGTCACTGGAATACCGTTAGTATTTTCTGTCGGAGTATGTAGCATATGTAGTTGAAGAGTTGTTATTTTTTTAAGATTGCACGAGAGGTGAAAAATCACGTAACGTTAATATATTCTGTTCGATATATGCAGATATATTTTTGAATACATAAATAATCCGGTATAAATGATCTCTTTTACTTGTCGATAGGCGGATGTAGCTAGCTGTTTATGTTGCTGGTTGCACGACCAATATACTTCTGTGGGTTGTGATCTTTTGGCCTCTTGATGTAGACACCAACGATGATCAGATTCACTTGCTTCCAAAATCTGTCTGAAGCCTCTGTCAAGGTCTTTGAGTCCCTGACCGAGAGTGATTCACATTTCGCGTATTTTGTAGCCAGGCAACACAATGTGCAATTTTGCCAACGCCCTTCAATTTATTGAATAGTAAGTAGTGGAAAGTGAAAATGCACTTGAACGACGGCCGAAAGATGCTACGCTGTTTAGAAATACCAGAGACGTCGTCCGCGGGAAGCGGTTCATAGTTGACCTTCGCAGTCTTCAGAATTCACTGTCAAATGCTAAGCATGTGACACCCACCTTCGAGCGGTCACTGTTGATGGCTAGTTGAGAGGGACCCCAAGTTGCTTCCTACCACTTACAGTATTCCAGTGACGGTTTTTTCAAACTCTGCAAAAGTATTTTTGTCATGCAACAAGCAACATACCTAGCTGGCTACATCCACCCCTCAAAGAGTAAAAGAGGTCATTCTTCCCGTGACAAACCATTTGTGCGGCCTCCACATCACTGTGACCAGTGTCCCCTGTGTACAGTTATAACATATCGTTCAGCCTGACTCACCATTTTCCCCTCTCAAATGTCATCGGAACCATGTACCGAATCTGTGCAAAATGATTCCAACTCAAATATCCCCTCCTCATAATCATGCTGACCAACTACTTCGATTGAAACATCTTCCATTCTCCTCATATTCATATACACACTATGAGCTTTAAACACATAAGTAGCCTGTCCTTCATTACGTTGTTTAGTTAAAGGAAATTTGAAAGACAACCACATGTAACTTGAATTCACTTGGCACACGTTCATCAATCGTAAACGTGTGTGGCGTACAAAACGGAAACGCTTGATACTCCGTTCAACTGAGAATGTATTAGGTGATCTAACAGCCAGTTACTTGTGTTGATGTAACGTCAACGGTTGATCGATAACCAACAGCAAAACGTTAGCATTTTTCAACAGTAATCAAACATAGGTCTTGATCACACGAGCGCAAATGTCTCCTATGCTCAACTACGAGACGTCGCTTCTGACGGTGAATGACTATAGCTCTTTTAGCCTCAGCCAGACAGCGGAGAAGGCTTTATTGGAGCAACCTTCGATATAGGCTCCCATACCTCACTAAATTATACGCTGGCTGCCAGACCGTCTTTGTCAGGCTCATCCATAGTAGCAAATAAGACACGGCGTAACGACCAGCGATTTAATTTACGTAAGGTGAGTGCGGAGCATTATGTTCAATGGCCAATAGAGTCTATTTATCTTGAAGATTAGTCAGTGAAGTTCATCACTGGTGCTCCCACGACATGGCCTTAGTGTTTCGGAGAAACCAATGATCGAAAATGGATACCCCTTACAGCGATGAGCCAGCGTTCGCAACGGTTCACAACAACCCGAACAGTGGCACCATACACTTGATAACACCACGAAAATGGAATCGTGCAGGCGCCAGTACGCACTCTAGGTTTCGAGGTCCAATGCTCAGGAGCGTTTTCACATCACTTCACTCTCTGTCAGGCGGCACTCTAGAATCGCGTCCGCCGACAAACTGAGAAAGGAATGACTGGAGAACATAGTCACACTGTTTGTATGTGTGAAAGTCAGCAACAGAGTGCCTAAGACAAACGACATGCTCACCACAGACTTCGCAGTGTCTTGCTCACGTTTGGATTCCTGCTACCCTTTGCACGGATGATCTGGAAAAGTGTTTTGGGAATTTTGGTGGCAGCGGCTTGTTACTTCTTGCAAAGGATGGTGCGTCCACCAGGCCTTGCGATGTTCTAGTTACATTCTGAGTTCCAAGCGAGTAGTCGTGCGAACTGAAGTATATCAATGCGGAATGGAGTATCAAGGCAAGCGTTGAGGAATTCGGGTGATTGCTTAGAAATCCGGCAGACGAAAGCGGAGTACTATCATACCTGTGCACAACATGCCAGACATGTGCCCAGCGTGCCTCACTGTTGCGTTTTAAGTCAAAACAGCCTGATGCTGAAAGGCACACAGAACTTGACAAATACCAGTGAATGATTACAATCTACGTGAGTGCTCTAGACTGACTTCCAATCTTGGAAACAGCCATGCCATCGACAGCTGACGGTTTTATAGTCAATATGTGTCCACGACTGATTCAGTAAGCGAGTGCACTGAGATCACGAACGTTGACAATCAGTACTCGCCAGAAACGGACCGTTATCAGCACAGAACTGCAATAGTTATTCACCGTTGTCTGGTCGTCGAGTGCCGTAAAAGTGCTGGTCTCCTAAGTCATGTTCGTAAACGCCCAGTTTGCCGACTTCAGCGTCCACAACCGGTACCATAATGTCCATCTGTGATGTGGTATGTAGAAAGTTAGAGCTATGACGACCGCGTCTGGACTAAATTTTGTGGGAGAATACGTTGAAAAAGGGAGATAGTGTTTGTGATGGGCGGCCCTTTGATGTTCCAAAGGCACCTTTGAATCTGACGGTGCAAAAGCAGTCATCGATGGGTATTCAATTAAGCAGCGCCTTTTCCACATATGCGTTTGTGACAATTTCGACTTTTTGAGAAGCAATGTCTCCAAACAAGCACAAACAAACAACTAGTAGAGATCGAACTCGTAGTAACGCGTGGACTCCTGAAGCTGTGCCTCAGCAAGACGGTAGTAGCGGGTGCGGTACCATTCATTTGGCACGCAGATATCGTCGGTTTTTACAACTAGAAAATTCCTCACGAATCACCGTGGTGGTCGTCAGCTCCAACGGACGCGAAAGGCACACTAGTGCATTGGATGTCCGAACCCCACTCGAAGGGCGTGCGAACGAAATTGGTCGCTGACCCTGAAAAGGAGGGTCAGGCGCCACAACGAACCTGTGAGTTTTGGACCTTTTGGCTAGACAAATCCGTCAGCCCAGACCCGCCTTATCTGGTGAATCTTCGACCCATTGGGCAGCTTTCTTCACCTCATGCAGATTACATTAGGCATCCTATATGGGTGGATTTAACCCGAAAGATGTACGAGTCGAACCACTCATCACTGACTGCCAATGCAAACTTCACGAAAAACTCTAGGCTGTTCCTGGTTGATGTCCGAGTGGCAACTGGCGTGTAACACAGGTGAATCAAACCTGTACACTGAGCAAACAGCCGTCCTAAAAGTTGTTCATTTCATCTCTTCAGACAACGTGCACGTGATGCTTTTCTGCTCAAGGCTGTGTACCACCAAACATCATTCGGAACACTGTGGATCTTTTGGTTTCTTGCAAAAGCTGGAAGTTCACAATGAATGGTCGTACAGTCGCAGATTCAATCAGAACGGTCATGTGACACACCGTGTGCAATCGACGGTCTGGAATTCAGTCTTTCCATGATACAATCCCTAAAAATCACATCGGTCAGATAACACACTCCCACAATTGGTGACAAAACAGTCAAAGTGAAAGAAATAGGGTCAATCCGTTTCTATTGATGGTGTGAATTTTCGAGGATTCCTTGCAAGCCTAAAGGAACCCGTGTTGGCTTATTAAAAGAGATGGAAGTTCACTGGAACAGCACGATTGCACTCTGCTGAATTTTGCTGTACTTTGTCTAGCCTAAAGCCTAAAATGGATGGTTTACATTTGTGATGAAATCCCTGTGTAGATGTGAGCCACAAGACGAATAATGAGAATGGTTACAGTGGATAACAAAAATAAGTGTGTTGCTATTGTTGACAGAATATTCAAGGTGCATGGTAAAAGGAGTGATTCTATACTACGAACAACGGCGCGTTGTGAGGAACCTCTTCATATTCTTACCTTAACTGTGCAGATGTTTCAAGGAAACTTTGAGCACATAGTTAACCTGGAAAATATTTGGGATTACTTCAGGAGCGAACTGAGGAAACAATAGTCACTGACTGTCGGACTTACAATGGATAGTATCCTAACACCAGCCAATGTCTTGAACAGAAGGAAGAAAAGGCGTTAAATAAGTAGGTGCTACAGTAGTTCGTCTTCTAGTTGGTGTAGACGCAGTTCCTAATAAACAAAAAATGTGGCTAAAATGACTGCTTGGCCATTTTACGGGGTGGGCATACTTTCTGACCATTCTAATGTTAAGCCTGCTATTAATAACACATACATACACTGAAGCAAGACGGAATGCGGTATGGTGTTCATGGTCGTACGAGGTAACATTCACAACAACCTAGGAGAGTGACCTTTGTCGCGAAACGTTCGTAAGTACTTCTTTTGAGGACAAAGAACCGGATTGCGTAATCGGATAGCAATCGATTGCGCGATGGCTAACATTCGTTGCTGTTTGGAATTTGGTGTTCCATTATACGGACCGATGGTAATTTTCTTGCTATTGATTCGATTTTGTAGAACATATATAATTGCAGTGGTCTGATGAAGAATTTCGAGATACCTTTAGATAGATCGATTTCCATTCGTTTAAGAGAATATAAACACAAGCTCATTTCAAGGCAAAAACTTCTCAGACAGCTGTTCCAGTTTCTGGCGAGTGGAAAAGGGTGGGGGATAAACTTGACGTTGGGGGATATTCTTATGTCCGGCATAAAGCAAGCCATGAAAAAGGTGCGATAAATTGTGTATTTCCCGTTATGCAGCACACGTGTGTACAAAAAACCGACTGGTCGTCTTACAAAGTGGAGCATATAATTGCGCTGGTAAAATTGCAGAAGTGAAAACTAGTCGAAACAAAAACGAGATAAATAATCGTCAACAACACGTTGGAACCCTCCAAGAACCACCTGTCTGCAAGAAGCACAATTTTTCTGGTAGTAATGACCTATGTGAACTCACAAAAGGTGATAGGTCGCTTACATCGAAGGAAATGTGATTTTAACGATTTCGTAAATTCTGAGCAAGTTAACAGTACATATGGAGCACAATCGATTGAAGGGCGAGAGTTAGCTCTTATTTGTAAAACAAATGTCAAGGTGGAGTGCAGAATGCACCTTAAACATTATTGCGATTCTGCCGGTTGAGTTTTCCATGGAACATCTGCCATAACGTTTACATTAGTTATCCAGTCATTGCATTTGCATACTCGCGGTTTACACAGCTTTACGGTCTGTGCATCACATCATGAATCAGTTAGGTGTAGAATGGCATTAGAAAAATATCATGACGTATTTCGAGAGGACTATTACGTATGCAGTTGAGGGTAATTTTACCGACTCTAAAATCACACGCGCCATTATCACTTCATTAAAAAGTACAAGTTTGGTTTGCAGAGTATTTAAGTAGGTGTCAAGAATTTGTATGTACTCCGCTCTTACCCTTTCATTTTGCCACGTCAACGAAACATCATAAGAGTCTGGGCTTATAATCAGTTCAGTCGAAAACATACGAATTGGTCGACTTATACTACAACGAGAGATAGCATGGTAAACTTACCGCTTGACAATCTTATTTAAGCTCAAGTAGCCCGCAGATTTCACCCAGTGTTTGGAATCAGATAGTCATGCATTAATAATTCAAAAGAAAACTGATACGGTGATGTGAATTGTGTAACAATGTAAGCATCCAAGTATTTGGAAAGTCATCGACGTATTGCAGAATGAGCAGTTCCTTACCACGTTGGGGTATCACTTAACGCCGTCCAAGAGAAGTCCACACGGAAAAAGCATCGTGAGCACGACAAACGCATTCACATACTGGTTGCAGATTTGTACTCAATAAGATTAATCAAATTCGCGACCGTGATTGTACACAGTGATCAATTCGATGCGACGGAAAGTATTTTTTCAATGAAGACTTGGGATGGTGATGAATCGTCTATGGGAAGTCCTTCGGGAGTAATTGGACGATCGTTATTGTTGAGTATCACCACCTATACTCCTAGTCAAAACAATGGGCGAGATTTGCTCAGCCCGTACTGGATAGAAAAGGAAAGTACGACAACGGCTCTAAACGCCCTGTACTGTTATGCCGTGCGCTTACGCTTCAGAAACGAGCGCCTAAACGAACATTGACAAACATCGATGAGTTTTCGATTTATCAGGGATTGCTCGAACCGAACACCTCGCCCCAAACACTGTACAGGTCTGTGCAATAAAAACATAACAGAGCCGGTGATAATTTGCCTTGAAAGGGTCAGTGTGATTTAATTTTGGTGTAGATTAGGGCACCGAAGCTCCGTTTGGTGACGTTAAGAAGCGCGGTTGCAGCTATGCCTTCGGAACTGCCAGTCACAAATGCGATAGCTCATGCAGTTCAGTAGCCTGTGGACGCATCCAAACAGCTTGGACTCATAGAAGATCTACAGGATTAAGATCGTGTGATTGAACAGACCAAGATAAGTAGTCGATATTATGAGGCAACTTGAACGTCCGTACAGGGTAGAGCAAGTTGGTCAGGATATTATTAGTGGACTGTCCAGTAAGTCAGGCCGAGCAACTTTAGAAACGAATGCGCTCGTATCCAGTTCCCAAACCTCCAGCCATTGACAGTGTCTAAGAAAGAATGATTTATTTCCAGCTGGCTGGATAGTACCACAAACATATACTAAATCGAAATCACCTAACAAAGTTGAACTGATCGTTAGATCGCTTACTCCAGAACTCCTACAGGTGAGCTTTCGGTACAACATCCGAAGGCAAAATCACTAATTAACACCCCACCAGATGTTTCACTCGGTATTCCGAAGTTGAGGAAATCGCGCTGAACCAGGTTAACGAACGGAAGTGACCCGTCTGATCAAGTAAGAGGTGACGGCTGAATGATTGATTCGCATTCACCAAATGTCACATAAAAAGCGTGAGCAGTTGTTGATGTCAAAACATTCCTATCTCGACTCTGAAGGAGTAAGTATGCAGCTCATGCATACACGTAAAAGTATAACGTCTGAACGATGATGCGCTCCCCAAGTGTGGGTTAGGTCATGAAAGCCACCTTGTTCACCTTTCCCAGCCATGTACAGTTGAAAAGAACTGAGACTCATGAGTATTCATGCGGTCAGATGTCAAGAAATCACAAAAATCTTTCATCGGCGATGAACGATCCACTTTGTCCAAATACCCAGTCAGTGAGCCACGTACACGGTCACACAAACTTGGACGTCTTCAGCATGTCCTACTGACTGTAGCGGTAACGACTAATGTGGACGAGACACAATCACATAGTACACTTACGCCCACTTCTTTAAAGGTGGTATTGCGCAAAAATGGACTGGAAAAGTTAGCGTTGAAGGACCGACACGAAAAAGAGCACAGCTCTGGATACGCAAACAAATCAAGGCTCAGATAACGTTATATCCGCGTATATCAGAGTGAGGCTCATCACAGTGCGTTGACAAAATAGACTTTAGAACAGTGGTTAAAATGAAGACCTGGGTATTTTAGGGGATGGTAGAGCAGCAATTACGAGAAAACGATTGGTACAATTTCGATCAGAGGTGGAACAGTGTGAGTAAGCAACATTAAGGAATGAAGCAACAAAGCTGAAACAATGAAGGTAAGGGAAAATACTGCGACTCCTAAATGAAAAACCACCGAAAAGACAACTTGGTTTTTCAGCCATTAAGACTTAAAAAAACAAATGCCAGTTAAATATGTGACATCTGGACATCAATCTGGACGAAACAAAAGCTTTACAAAAGCGACTCATAGTCTACAGCAGAACAAAAAGCGTAACGCGCTACCCGTTTTAAACATAAATGCTGTACAATTAAAGAGATGAATACTAAGTCGCGAGTGCCAACTGTAGTGTGAATCGCAAAAAAACTTGTAAGAAGGGTGTGTCAGCTGGACCAATTTACACTCGATCGTATTTGTGAAGGTTTTGATCAAACCTCGAACAACAAAGTAACGGAGTAGTTGAACGATTGTAGTATTGCTTTCGAGTGACGCATTCGCCATAAAAATTCGTCTAAACGCGTCTCGAACTCATCGGATCGAATTCCATTCAAACTCTCAAAATTTCGCTTCCAATGAGACCACTGGCCAGTAATTTTCTGAATATGCACGGCGTTTTGCTCTGGACAAAGGATGCCTTTGGTCCGATCTGTGATGTAGTGTTGATAGCCTTCTGGTAAATGACTCAACGGTGCGTAACCTTCCCATTCGTCTGTGATGATTGCAGTTCCGGGCTAAACAGGGCGGGAATAGAGAGGGTAATGTTAAGCTGCCAGCTATATACAACCATACATTTGTAGTCATGACACCACACTGTCTAAAAGATTTATCGCATGAATTGGGGGTCATTACAAAACTCTACCACGCAACTTCTTGTTAAAGTTCGTCATATCCTTTTCACAAATGGGATTAGAATTCTGGCCAAGCTTTTATGAAGCAACGTGCTGGCCAGTGATCTTACATTAAAGACAAAGTAACTGTCCTATTAACTTCAGTCGATGACCCCACAACTAGGACTTTTCTTCAAGTTGAAACCACAGAAAACATTGAACGTGTTGAGTGGTATTTGGATTAGTGGAGATCAGTATGGAATTTTGATTTACAGGAAATAACCGCCACTCATGGCTGACTACAGTTTTCGCATTCAAACACACTTTTTGGCCAGCTCCCTTCGAGAAAAAGCATTACACTCGAGTTTCGTTCCTGTTATGGCAGTAGTGCATAGCCTTGCCACGGCCGGGATTAGAATTCCGGCCACGCTTTCATTAGGAAACCGTATTGACCAATCAGCCACTGACTTCACTCAACAACAAGGCCAACAAGGTTGCCTCATGAACGTGTGTCCGCAGTACAAACGCCACTCACAGAAAGGACAGGTACTAGGGACGGGCTCTAACAACAGCAAAGCTTGAGTCTAGTGGTTCTTTTCGAAATGGACCGGATGAGAAGTCTGTGTGAAAACAAAAGCAGTTGAATATTGTGAATGGGGTTTACTTTGGCTCACCAAAAATCGTACACGACATGTAGAAAAATCACAGTGAAGACATTTATAGGTCTCCGTACCGCGATCTTATCAATGAACGCAAATGTGTGCCAGCTGTGAGACACGTGGGACAAAGTAAAAACTTCATTGAAAGCTGTTTCACACACATACAGCAAACGCTGATGCCGGTGACTTTTAGCAGTGCAATGATCAGTAGCGGGGTTGCGATAGTCACGTTTTCAGGAAATCAAGTTTTCATGAACTGAAATATGAAAGTGGGAGTGTAAATGGAACTTGTGTGTTTATATTCACTAAATACTTCCTCGGTGGGAATGAAGAATGGACTGTGGGGGGCAAATACATAATAGTATGCTGTACGCATAAATAAGCCTTAGCAGTTCGGTTGTGCACTGGTGCATTGCCAAGGGGGAACACAATAGTGATATCCGGTTGACTCTCATTAAGTTTCTATGAACACGCTTTGAGGGATCGATAAGACAGAAACCAAGGTGTTTGAGTCGCGGGCGTAGGTTCGAAATCGATAAATAAGGCAGGAAGTTTAAGTTGCTCTGTTTACTTAATGAAACAATTCAGGTAAAGCATTTTTCAGACCTTGACTTTCCATACATCCCGCTGCACCACATGATGCAGTTTTAAGTCCAGTGAAATTAATACAATTTATGCACTCGAGGAATCGTGTATTGGTATTCACAACATTTTCAGTTTCTCCTCTTCTTCTTCGACAAATCTGTTTGTCTGAACACATCCTCATCATCGTCACAGAGAACGAGATACGAGCCACCGTACAGCATGAGCAAACTGGTGGCCACTGTGAAAGAACGAAAGAATGATTGACAACGAGCGTTATCACTACCGGCCATTTCCAAGAGGTTACTTGAGGCATAGGAACAGGAACATAATTTTATTACGCGGAATCGAAATAAACATGATCAGACTTACCTTTACGAATTCTCGGATGACTGGGATGAGGCTGAAAGCATCACGACTATTTCGCGGGCAACGAGCAAGAAATGTGCGCTCTGTGCCACGTTCCACACCACCTAGAAGCCACACTTTGCGCAGAGTGGAGCCCAGCTGAGGATCATGTACCCAACAGGAGAACAGCGACTCGTCTACCTCGACCACACGGCAATAACCAGACTCTTCAGTCGCACCCTCTACACCCCCGATACGTTCTTTCAGGTCTGCGTTGGTCTAAGGACGCGAAAAGATTGTAACAGTTCAGTGGAGCAACAGAGGATCATGGGTTCCGGTACGACAGGTTCTGATGAAAACTAAACACATGAATGTTATAAACTACTGATGGGCCTGAGCAGACAAACGCCAATTTAACCAAGACGACTGTTTGTACATTCCACGCTGAGTTGTTAAGCTGCTGTGTAATTAAAACGGAATTTTTTCACATGCTACACAATCGAATGAACTTCTTGGTTGACTCACTTCAGTTGCAAACACTGTACGTAAGTCTTCAGCTGAGCACAACTCAATACCAACGAACAGAAGCACCTTGACATTAGTGATAGCGTGACGCGCCAGTTTCCGGTGGCTCTTGAAAACTACAAAACTTAGGCTACTTATGCTTAAAATACACCGATGACTCGTCTTCAAAGACTACAACTCGATCGTTGAAACAATAACCCTGATAACCCGATGCGTGTGGGTGACCTAGAGGTTATGGGTGTCTAATACGTGATGGACTGTTGTTCAACCCTGTGCTGAACGGTCGTCGGGGTAAGGCTGGAAGGAACGAGTTCAGATACTAACTAACGGGTTTGAAAAGGTACGGCTTTGCAAACAGAACAATGTGACTGAAAGAGCGATCTATCGTGTTCGAATAGGAGTACTTTGTCCAAGTGAATGTAAGCCCCGCAACAAATCTATAAGATCATAGTGTTTAAGAGTAAATTCGCAGTTCACATGATAGACTGCTCACTTTTCATATGAAACAGGTTGGGATCATTGTTGGTCACAGAAGTTAGCAAACTAGGGAGGCAAGTTCCAAAAATGATCTGTTTTCAAAACATCTACGCACACGACTCGCGATTTCAGTGTGCGTTCATGTGCGTGAATGAATCGATCGGCGAAGAACGATTGTGCAGTCGTCTTGGTCTCAAAGAGGGTTGGCTGGGTTAAGTGAAGCAATTCTATGACATTAGAAATAACGTTCAGCCAGTACGATAAAGCGTTACTTCGCTGTTTACGCAAAGGCGTTTCAGCGCATGGGTGACCAATAAACAACTTCGGGGATCACAGACTACTCTTAGTCCTCACCTGCAGGGTTCGTTTTCACAGGTGGACAAAAAAGAAGACAAACATCGACACCATTTAAACGAGACAGTCGCATAATCCTTCCATTAGTATCTAATCCAACAATGAGACATCCTCCGGACGTGAAATCAACGCTCCCGCTGAACACCACCGTAAAGACTACGCAACGGGCAATACAACATTACGGTTGCCTGAATTTTCAACAGTACATCACGAAAACATCCAGGGTCGGCTACGCTAGAACGACCATATGGTCTCTTCGTTCATCTAGTCCTTCTGTTCAGTGCAATTAGGAGTGCGATCATTCTTGTGCTTTTAAGTTCACTGACTTCTCAGAAAATAATGACCTTCAGTATTCCTCCAAGTGGGGGCTCTGTCAATCAAACAGTTTGTTTTGCGTATCCCATCCGGAAATTTTATACTAGGGGTGACTATTTGAGTCCAAGTTGACGTTTTTAACAAATTCACTTGAAACAAATGAATTTATAAATGTGACGTTCTCAGTCTCATAGACCAAAAAAGCACTTCTGTGACAGGCGAAAGTAAAATCACTAAGAAAACATTAGGTGGCCTTACGGCTTTGCTGTCGGGTGCAAGTACATATTTATATGCAAACAACTGTGAAACGCAATCATTTCTGAAGCTTGGTTGATATACGTCTAGATTGCATATTCTACTATATGGCCAATTAGGAATGACAGTCTGATATGTTTCACTCATGGTTTCGTGAGTAACCAGCGGCAAATTACTCTCATGGAAGAATGTGAACGTACGAAGTATCGGTTGCTAAACAAACCACCGAAGAAGATGCCGTTTTTTGCTGCTTCAACTCACCTCGCGACAGACCTCACGGATGCAATAAAGCCAATCGTTCGCATCCTGTGTGGAACTGTCGGTGTCGTAGGGAATGAGCTCCCGAGGATGTCCTATGCTCCATAGATACAGTATTTTGGTAGCCGTCTTAATTGGCATGTCACAATGTGTGAAAATGCTCCGATGACGAATAGACCGCGTGTTTCGGCACTTGTCACAGCGCCATACCCATCCATCCAAATTGCCGGAATCCGGAACAAGAAACAGTTTCGCATCGCAGTCTACTTTGTTGCACTGCATTCGATTAGGAATCAGACGACGACGGGCCAACCAACACAACAATCGGATGTCATCATTGACCAAATGAAAGAAATCAACCAGACGTAATCCGGGTTCACTCAACCAATCATCACGACAGGAAAAAACTTGGGAACAAATCGCCTGGGCATTTGTCCGATTGCCGCCCTCAATAGAGAGAGCACTGAAATGGCGAAGATTGCGGATTGAGTAGAAAAAAAGGAAAATAGATTCACGTACTTCTGATCGGTGCCGAGCGGTATTTCCACCACACCGCATAAAAGCCTCTTTGACATGCGAGAAAATGCTTCTCGCCGACGTATGGTTCTGCAAGATCCAATATCAGAAGTCACACATACTTACTTGTATGTGATTGTCCGTTCTGATTTCGCACCGGGCTTGTGGTCGACTGTAGCCCTGCAACAAGAAAATTAGTTAATGCAAATCCTGTTAAGAATGAACGCGCCTGAAGACAGTTTTCATCAGCAAAAGTTCCGGGCATTCTAAATGGATTAAGCTAGGGTTTGGATAGGGAGCAAGAACTTTGTTCCATGTGCTAAAGCGGAGTGAAAGTGAAAACAACAACTTAAAGGGTAAGGTACAACAACAGTATGTGCATGAGAAGTGAACGGTAGACGTGGGATAACCTAGTCACAGAGCGGGAAGTTCGCTATGCTCAATCAACAGATCTCCGGAAGCTGCACTGAATTAAGAAATGATAGGGATATGAGTTCACGGCTGCTCCCGTAGAAAACGCGAAAGCGTTCCCGTTCACGAACCGCATTCTTCAAGGATATTGAATTCATGAAAAACGTACTCCGTGATAACGGCTAACCGGAACGATTCATCATCAGAAACATGATCAGAACGTCACCTAAACCTGAAGTAAGAGAGAAGCTTGTGTTTACTCAAGTGCTGTTCGAAGGTGACAATGCCGCAGAATGGCTGACAAACAATCTCAAACAGGCAATCAGCAACACATGCCACAGCTGCACTCCGTATCCAATTAACCACATCCCCAGTCCTCAGGTTTTGCAGCAAAGATGGACAGACAGTTCAGACATCATGTATGTGTATCTACTCTTTCTACGGAACAGACTATATTGATCGAAAATCAAGACAGCTTTCAAAACAAATCCGAGAACCATCCATGGTGGTTGGAACATGGCTAATCTGGTTGAAAGCGTGCTCCAGGCGAACACGGATCAAACCGTTCAATTGATATATCGTGTATCGGTCAGTTCAGTAAACACACGTCCTACTGAGAACACGGTACCGCCAAGGCTTTTGGAATCAGGCTGCTTGACTCGGTGTTATGTCATCAAGAATGATTTGTTCAGGCGCTGCACCTGGCCACCAATTCACCGGATCGAAGGCCACCCTGCACAGTCAAACCAATGGACGAGAATGACGTGATAGACCAATCAAGCCATAGCCAATTGATTGAATGGTGATCTAGTTTCTTTGTCATAAGGATGATCGATATATCGATCTAACTCCATAGTTTTGCCAGCCTGAAGATGAACTATTGAAAACATGTTCACCTATGTCTTTATTCTCAATAATGTAATGGGCATAGCTGAAACACAAGAACTGTCAATCAAATGCAACATTTAGCCATGGGTATAAAAATGGGGTGATCCCCAGCGAACGCTATGTTGGAGGTGATTTAACACATCGCTAAGTTGACTTAACAAATAGAGCGCTTGGATGATACGGTGGGATGATTAGGATTCCACAGCTGATCGATTCTGTTGTGCTAGCTGTGAGGTTGGAGAGAAAAGGAGGGTAGATTATTTGAAGTGTTTAGCCGTCACTGGTCATGTGTACGTACACAAAGTATACGAATCTCGTATTTTTGCGTCCACGCACTAACACAGTATCCAGTCTAACAGAGTAGTTAAGGCCAGTTGTGGCTGTCTAGTTGTTCATGCTGCATAATTCTCAACGTTCATCGCCTAAGTGAACCCGACAGCATACGGGTCATTCATCTGGTTATTAGTTCTCATCCTACTCCACAAGCAAATCTCATTCGTTCTCCTCGCACTAACGCAAATCCATCGAACTCGGCGTGGTGAAAAGCGGCTAAACAAAAAGCTTGTACACAGCAAACCTGAGGTCTATTAACAACAAATGTACTGAGATGGCTGGGACGTTGTAAAACAGTGGGAGACCACAGATCGCTTACACAGGATCATGTACAGTGGATGTGTATTTGAAATTACATAACACGATCATAGAAGACCTTTAAAGCGTTCACGCAGAAATGGTTTAGCTTTTTAATTTACTCTATAATGGGAATGTACCCCAACCTCTATCTTGAGAAGAATAGTAGTACAGTAATAGAGATGATCAATCGAAGTGTTGTAGACAAATGTGCAATGCACTAAGGAACATCAGACAAAACAGAGTATTTGGCGTTAACTAAAGTGAAGCAGAGTTTTGTGAACTGATAAATCATGATTCCGAGTCATCTGAATATCCAAATTTGAGAGTTCCAATGATGAAATGAACATTGCACAATATAAAATAACAGCGGTTAGACTCATGCACAGTGTGCTGTCCGATCAACTGAAAATACTTTCTTGATCACGTTGTCGATGATTAGACTTAATGTGGACACTCTTAAGGGTGTCCAGTCTGAATGATTGAATGTGCCAAGTGGACAATGGCTTACCGATTAAATAGTGTAACTTGTAATCGTCGAAGAATCAGCCGCTTACGCATTTGATCTAAACTCTATGGAGCATCTTGACCGAACGAACTAGTGAACTGTAGATAATCTCGTATCTGAGATTGACGCTTTCGAAGCAGACCAAACAAGAGCAGATCAAAGGACATCGGCAACAACATGGAAAGAGGAGTCAGAATAGAAATCTTCACCAACGGTGAACTGACTCCACGTTAGTGTACGGGAACGAAGTAAAGTTCTTTTTCGAAGAAATTCATACCGACCACATTGCCCGTTTAATTATCCAAACGCTTATGGTGGTCGACATGTGGTGACCAAGCGGTTGGGACAGCGAGGGACGTGAAGGCTCACGTGAAAAAATGGTCAGTATTCAACAAAGGTCACATAAGCCTTCGGCACACATAAGCGATCGTATGTACCGCAAGCTGATAATGTGAGTCACTTATGTTTTCCGTTTAGTCCATGGCAGTTAAGCAATGTGAGTTGGACGTCTTCATTTGTATTTGTCAATACATGCGTAACTGAAGTGGACTGACTACAGAGTGGATAATATACACATCGTTGAAACACAAGGGATTTCCGATACCTGTGCTCAAATAATCACATCGCCGACCAGACCAGATCCGTGTTCAAGGTAAATTATACAACAAAAAATTTACTTTTGGTCCAAAAACTTTCTAATGACTTTGTAGTACAATGGTGGCTTCGTCTTCCTGAGGATCGGTTGTTGGACCGCCTTGATACCGCAGTAAACATGACGCAGAACGGCCTGCGTTACATTATCTTTCTGTCCGAAATGGTCTTAATCATAACTATGTTGTGCGACCAGCAGCACAGAGGTATGAATTAAACAATCAGCTGAGCATAGGACAGACGGTAGGGGGAACACATGCAGCTATCAGCCGTATAAAGTAGGGTAGAACCACGACAAACATAAGCGCGATTGTTGCGAAACAGAACAACGGAAACCTACAGGTTACTGTTCCGAACTATGGATGATTCGGTGGATAGAAGGGGTTGCACACTTTCCGTATAGTTCGTGCTGCAAAATACACAGGGTAAAGGAGAGAACAGAAGTTAGTACAGAGGCCTTAAACTCTGGATGACTAACGCAGCAATATTAGAAAAGATGAAACTGAGGATAAATATGATGCTGTTGCGTAGAACTCAGACACCAGTTAGCTTAACGCACGCAATAGACAAACTTTCAGCGTTATGTGTAGAGTGGTCCAGTGACATTTAAAAATGCCAATTTGTGGTATGGATGAGGAAAAAAAGATACAACATGGGAACAAGTGCTCATAATGAAACTGATGTGATCTATGAAGAATAGGGTTTCCTGTCCATTCAGATTCATCAAGTAGTAAACGCACACTAGAAATCGGCATCAGAGATTTTTGTACTGTTAACAATTAGACCGCTTATGTAATCAATCACGAAACCCTTACGAGCTGCCCTTGTGCTTGAATCATTTAGATGAAGATGAACAGCTCATCGAGTGCTGACGAGAGAGCAATCTTTCGGAATTCAACAGCTATATGCAAACGTGAAAGCTATTCAAATTATATAGCGTACCACAGAGTAAGGCAAACACCCATTACCTTTGCCTGATAGTCCACGATGGCACGTCAATTAGATGGACTACGAAATGAACCGATTGTGGTCCGATGGTCACACAGTGGCTTACATACTATTTTACCTGTCTCGTCTCTGATTGATCTCAACGGATCAGCGACTGAAGCCAGTATCGCACTGTCGCGAGCCAAAGCTCGATTCAGATACGATCGCTAGCCATATGCTAAGTAACGTCTACAAGAAAGAACTGTTGATACTCATCAGTGCCTGATTTGATCAGAATGGGTGAAGTTTACCTCAGTGTACACTGATTCACGACCACATACAAGCCATTTTACTATGACCGATTCATTCCCTCTTAAATGAAAGAAGTAGATGGGGCAAATATCGTGTTCCCCGAGAACAAATACGCCCGTCCGAGAAATATCTTCCTGAGCATTACCTGTCCCTATGGAATAAAGGAACTTCACAGAACCATACGGGGAACACCTTTTGGGTTTGAACTTGGTCGAATCCCTCTTAGGAAGACTCATCAGGTCAAACCGCGAATGCTTGCACACAAACTACAGAAAGGGTTAGTGTCCCCGCTCTGGCAATCTGACCTACACCCAACTCATAAACTCTGTGTAGGGTTTAGATAGCAGTACTTTTGTGCACTGAGTCGGTTCAGGCCAATGCTCATCAAGTGGTTGCTGGGACGTGTGAACAGTGTGAGCAAGTAGTGGCTATCAGAGGATTTATTTTCGAAACCGACCATCCAGAACTATTGGCTGGAGTGCAACTACAGCACTACTAAAGGCCCTTCCGGTGATCCATCCTCAGTGTGTGATGAGTGCATGTTGATCACAACAGGCTACAGGCGTAATTCGGATAATCGAATACTTTGGGTGGTCAATATTGTGCTTTGGATATTGAAATAACTCCCATCAATACCTAGTACTAATTCATCGGCGCACCTAAATTGTAACGATTTTGACGAAACAGTTCCATCAAACAAGTACTTTTGCTCCGTCGAGAGAACGTTTCTTGTTGGGAAAAATACTTTGGTATATTTAGTTGACTAAATATACCATTAGGCGTGTGTGTGAATACCACTCATTTAATTTAATGGATAATACGGGTTCGTCGTCAAAGCTGACAAGCATTCACCTGTAACCGATCGGTTGACAGACTTACTCTACCGGGATTTCCACGGACTCTTCAAACTGCACTAGTCGCTCTGCTGTCAGTTGTCTAAAAAAGTAGACAAATTAAGTGGGTGATGTACCTCCGACGACTGCGTTGAGTCGATGAAGAATGACGGGCATTCGTGGTGTTGGAATTGGAACGATCTAGTTCTTGATCACTGGAGTTAGACAACAGGAACAGGGAAACAAAATGGTAAGGATGGCCGTAGTTGAGCCCACGGGTTTGACAAACAATCCAACCGGAAAACCAACACGAAATTGTAGCTGTTAACCATAAGGTGTCAACTGGGTAGCAAAAAAGGTTAACAAGAACATGCATCTAAGAAACACGAAATGTGACAATATCAGCAATCGGTAAGTTAAATTTCTATCTCGCACATCAGGAGCCTGGTATTCATCAAGCGATTCGACAGACGACATATGGGTTAGCTAGCGAATTCGAACTCACGGATGGGTAATGAAAACGTTCAGGAATTGGTTAGCCGGTAAGCTACTAAATGAAAGGAAGGGATAAAGAATTCGAGATTTGATGTGATGTGATAGACCGACACACTACCCCCAACAGACAGGGAGAGGTGGCGAGAGTGAGAAGCTACTACGTTTTCAATAGCGTGGATGAGTAGTTATCCGTTCTGTTCTCTTGGCACCTTGCCACGTCACATTTCCAAATACACTGTTGACAGATGCGATAAGGATACTGTTGTGAGACTGCTGAAATGGAATGGAGGTTTATGTCCCGCGTGTTTTCCTTGGGGTTTTGATCTGGCAAAACACACCAACTAGAACAATGTAAATAGACTGTATGTTATTTTGAAATGTTCGATCATCCTCGCAGTGTGATAGCCCAGAAAGACCTTATGACTCGATCCAGGGGCACAGGGCACCAAATGGGATTTTGACGTTCCAGGATATCCACACGCGAAGTAACCAAAAAATTTGGTCGCTGCATTCGAAGATGTTAAACAATGAATTAAAGACAATACAAAGTTGCGAGTACATTATGGTACATCAGGTTATAGGCATCTAGAGTGATCTCAAAGAGGGGGTATTATTGGCGAAATGTTGATGTACCTGAAGTATTGCAACAGCACCTCCGAATGACACATAAATTCACCTGTTTTACATATCGAAACGCATTTAATCTAATTCTGTCACTTTGAACAACGGGATTCGTGTACTCCTCAACGAGGGATCGACTTCTCGACCTCCAAACCAAGAGCAGTTCGTCACGGTGCCAAAAAGTGGACCTTAGTCATTCTGGACAAAATTACACGCGCCAAAATGTGTGCAGAAGTTTAAACTCCGCGTAGCTTTTGCAATGTCAGGCCGGGGACAAAAGTAATTCGGCCCAGTCATGATCAACCGTCGGCTCTCATTGCTGAGAAGGAGTAGTAACAGTCAGGTTGTACATTTGCGCGATTCAACTTTAATTACATGGACGACGCAGAGGGTGGTTGCCAGCCCAATAATGTCGCAGTTTGGTGTAGACTCCGAAACGCAGAATGTGTAACACAGTGTGCCGTGACAATGGGACCGCGTGATAAACCCATAGAACGTAGCTATCTACGCTTAATATTCCTTCCACGATTGTATGTAATCCGCTACCTCATGAGTATGCTGAGTGTCGTCAACTTCTGTTGTCCTAATAGATACAATGCAAAAGTACCTGAAAAAATCAAACGAACTGTCGTTGAGGCATGAGAAAGCTTGACAGAATCAGGCTTACTATCCACAATTTTAAAGAGTCACTCCTCGGCTAGCCTGTCAATAATCATTTAAGAGCAGCAGCTCCGCTCTGTCTGAGCTCATAGGAATTCCTATAGGCGATACCTTGGAGGTGTAATTCAAATGCTGTAGTGGATTACACGGACAAATGGATGGAATAGTAAGCTGAGTGTATCATAACTAAACTTAAGTATCAGTAGGATCATATAACTAAAAAACACGTCGAGATCAGCGTTAGACAGACGGCATTCTTCCCGTATTCAGCTTGAAACACGAGCTACTTGCATTCATGAACTTTATCGAAAGGTTAAATCGAACACATACCTCGTTCCACTACTTGTTTGTAGGTCACAAAATATAACCCGAGGGAATCTTAGAATGCAACAACAAGTATCACAGCGCAGCAGGGATTGAACGGAAGACGGAATTCGATAGCTCTGTCATTCAAATAGAATCGAATGGCTATTAAGAATTTCTTAGCTAGACTAAAACCACTGACTTCAATGAACTCACTGAGCAGTGGTTAAATTAGGTGATTAAGTTCAGATAGTTAGGTTATTTCAAATGTCCAGTTGGTTCAATGAAGTTAATGGCTTCAACTTAACGGAAGAATTCCTGACCACCAGCGTAATCGAATGGGTTGAAAAGACTGTCTCCATATAGTGACATGAATTTCTATTAGATATCTTATCAGTGAAGCTATGAAACTACAGTCCGCAGATGTCCCATATCAAGAATACAAAGTAGTCGTTAGCGCGTTGCGAGCAAATGTTTATCTTCACCGCTTTACAAGCAGAAATTTGATGCGTATGTTTATATTTTGCATGAAAAAGACGATACAGAGTGGCAAACATCACACTTGTGATAGCAACCGAGTCAATGTGATCTCACTACCACTAAAAAGAAGATTTAGTTCATTAACTAAACCTTAGAGTGGGACAGCGAAAAGACGCCTCAATTGTTTCCTTCACCGAGCCATTTAAAACACATTCCAGGTGGAGACGTTAGACAGCCAACTCACTACACTATTCAGCTAGTCAAAAATTTGAAAGATAAACTTCCCATCCTTACAACAACACGAAGTTATATGTATATATATAAGTAAAGTACAGTGATGATAGTTTGTCCTTTGAGCTGGATTACACGGATCGAGGTCTACTCATAGCCTATCATCACATGACATGACGTAAATGGAGCCGAAGTTTAAGCCGAAATAGCCATAAATTGAGAGTGTGCTTGTTGAACATTTCAGTACATCTGACTTATTAATGTGCATCCACTAGTGATGTGATTACTACCTTTTATATTCACGTCGGTCGAAAACGATCCAAGTTTAGACTCTGACCCGCAGATTTCACGAAAGTGGCCACGGCGTGAACAGACTAAGCACGGTGGGGAACCTGGGAGAGAACGCCAACGAGATGAAACAGGATACAGTGAATGCCTTATCACAGCCATATGCTTTTTAAAGATGTGGACTGCTCTCCAAAAGTGATAGGGCGAACCGTAGAAGATGAGCTGCGTGGGAAGGTTCAGCGTAAGTCATCCTGCATAACAATTTTTGGCATCTCCTTATAATTTTTATGGGTTAACCACACAGCTCCGATTCTAAGGATGATAGACAGTGTGTGCACCGTTGACCGTCACAAGCCGACCTTGAAGATACAACACTGCAGACAAGAAATAAGTACAATACCGGTAGGGATTTTGATGTCATGCAACGAAAAGCTAGACAGGAGTTTTAGAAGCATCTTGAGATCGGGCAATCTACCACCACCAGTTTGATAGTCGATGCTGATATTCAAAGCCGATATCCGGAACCCAGTCCTGTGCCTGTGTGTTCCAAACAGAAAGCAAATCACGCACACGCACACACATCTACCAGCTATTATACGGATGCCACGGAACGATCAAAGCAACTGAAGAGAACAGAGTCCTAGCAAAATCGGAACAAAACAAACCCGCATCGGATGGATAGCGAGAATGAGACACATACGTTCCGTCTCTGAAAACGGCGAATTCGTGGTTTGGGATATGTCTTTTCTGCTTCTTTGCTGGTTGTGGTGTTCGTTTTTCTTGTACAGATCTAAACAGCGGACAAAAACAAACGGATGTGTGGAGGGGGGGAGTAACCAGAAAATGGATCGGATTTGATACATTGTTTAGTGTCTATCACAATGCGCATGACAACAAATTCACTAGACAGTGATTGGAAACGTGGGTGAAAATTTTAAACAGTAGCCAATATACGACGAGTAACCCATCGACCTTGATGTAATGAACATCGGTAATAAACGATGCACGCTGAAGAACGTCGGATAGATAGACTAAACCTTATACTTACATGTGGCCATTCCGAGCAGACATGTCGGGTTGACATGTAGGATGTGAGTTATGAAGCGACAAATGATCTGGGTGAGGGATTGAAATGTTCGTGCGAACAGGAGCAACCGAAATGTCACTGAAATAAAACCGGAAAAATTATAGGTCAGGCTGAGAGATGAGAAGACGGTTAAAATGATGGTAATGGTTCATTATGGTGGGCACAATGGCAATCTAAATACTGATTGATCGTGCAAATATCGTTTAAGTCAAAGTGAAAATTTACGAGTACCCTAAAAGTAATTATAAGACCTGTATTAATGCCCTTGAAGAACAGCAGAGACAAGGTGCAACTCAATCTAACTTTTTTGAGCAACAGGTTCTAATGAAAGGCCAGAAAACAGATATCCAGCGTATGGTGTAAGTGAGTTACGGATCTATGGATGATCATACAAACAGTCTGCTCACTGTGTTCGCCTTGAAATAAGGTATCACAAGCAACCAACGAGGGTTGGTACAGATGGAAGAGTGACGTGGTGGCGACAAGTGGGTTAATCTGTTTATAGCACGTCCGATAAGCGAGGTTATCGGCACCGGTACAACCGCGGGGTAACATGGGGGAGAACACTACCACTCTTTACCTGGCTAGGTCAGCGACAAGGCGGAATCGTAGCTTGGTACGGAAAAATCTAAGTGCAAGACCGACGTTACGGTGAGATGGGCTACAGCAGCGTTTACATATGATAATTCGGTTGTGCCTAATGTGAAGTCAGTAGCACAGTGGTCAACGCGGTTGCCTCATGAAAGTATGACCGGAGTTCTAGTCCCTGTCGTGGAAAGGATATGCACTACTGACGAACTCTAATGGGAGTGAACATCGCGTCTAGTACTTCTTTTCGAAAGAGGCTGAGTGAAAAGTCCAGGGGAGTGCGACAGCTGGGGCTTATTGTGGATGATATTCAATCTATATAACCGAATGCGTTTGAGCAATGTTAGTCGGGTGATTGTGTGGAACAATGATCGCAAGTAATACCACTGCATCATCATCCTAAAAACAGCCATGAATCTGACCAGAGGGTACTGTGGCTCGGACCGCCGCTCACCTCAGCAGGCGGCATTCACCCACATTGTTCAGCGGAACAGTCAGGATCTTCAGATTTCGTGACCATGTTGTTGCGTGACCAACACGCGGTTTTACTCAATTGTTGGTGGTCTCACTATAACAGACGGTACGGTAGACGATCAGATGGCATACGGAATACGTGACCCAACCATCTGCACCGTGAATAGTTGACCAACTGGTCGCGTACCCCGAGTGTACCGGAATACGCGCTACGGAACGGCCGTATTGCTCACACGAGCAGTCCACTTATAGTGGGCTAAGTGGCGGGGACAACGATGTTCAAATATAGCAAGTTGGTTGATATCTTCGTTGCAAACAAGCCACGTTTCCGAACTAAAGAGCTAAACAAAAAGTATGCAAGCATTATATACCCCTTCTTTTAATGACAACCAAACGTCTTTTTGATACCATAGATGGTGCAGGCTGGGAAATTGTGACTTTGCTGTCCTCATTAGCAATATTACAAGTTAACAAGATAGTGCTAACCATTTATTTGAAACTGCACACAGTCCCGATCGGATTACCTGTAATGAAAAAAGCAAGATTGAAAATGCCCCAGTCTCGAAGCAGCACTTTGCAATTACGAGGTATATTCCATACAAACCAACCAGGTCATTCACTTTGTTCCCCATGACCTGCATTTCTTCGGCAGAATGGTTAATTAACAAAATCAACTGCGTATTCCATGTCAGTCAACCGAGCGCCAGGATGAAACTCAACACAAGCCCATTGGATTCGCAAAGTGCGCCCTCCAGAATGTCGTCCACGACAAAATTGATCAGGAAAAGGGAAATCGGACATTCTTGATGAACACCGCTGGAAGTGTTGAGATCACGAGAAAGTTATCAATAAACGCTCACCTTGTTTGAAGAGTGAGCATAGTGATCTCAACAGATTCAGAAATTTCCCTGGAACGCTCTTGCGAAGGAGACAATTCTAGAGAACGTTACCAGCAACTGAATCAAAAGCAGTCTTTAGGTCTAAAAAGGCCACGATCGTCGGCTGCCTATAAGAATGCTGATGCTCCAAAATCTGTCGCAAGGTAAAAATGTGATCAACGCACCCTCGACCGGATCGAAATCCCGCCCGTTCTTCGCGTGTTGGGCAATGATCGCAATCAATACCACTCTATGTGCACCAGATTTGGTTATCTGCAACCATTTACGTACCGCGTCAATGCAAGCTCGATAACACGCCGAATAGAACAAGACGATGTAAACAGCCGTCTATTCATGACTACGAGGCCGGTACCACAGAGGACGCGGGTTGACCAACACTATCCGAGCTTTGGCTGCATGACTTGTGATCTCAACGGACATTGCGTCAGCGCTGCGGAAGCCTCCAAGGCACATGAAATTCTCGGCTATCACCAACGTTCGACCAATAAGGATGAGAGCACCCATTGAGTCCTGCCAATCATGCAACAATACCTCGCAGTTAAAAGAGGAAAAGACCATGCTGAACTAACAAATTAGAGCCTCTGATCAGTGTAAAATTTTCTGGGTTCTTCAGGAACCTTTACAGAATACATTAATGTCGTCGCTATGCTCTAAGTCATAAATCCCAGTGATAAGGAGAATTTTTATATCAAATTCACAATCCACTGGACGATACTCTAAGTTCTCGTCGACCTCAAAGTTGAACAAGAAAGAGGAGGCTAGACATTCATGTCGCGCCCTACGTGAGATGTTGAGGGCTGGCGATGCATGGTCATATGCTCTAACCTGATCAGAGAGTAAACTGCCTGATAGTTGACGCTGACATACAACTTCGACAAACAGTCACAGAGCGCAGCACTGTCAAAAGACAAGTGTAGACCTCCTGCATAAAATGGCGGAGTTCAAGCATCTGGTGGAGTGTGGAGAAATGACCGATGCAAGGACGGTTAGAGCGAAGCCAAGCTTGTTTCTCATGCTGTGCGAAGTAGAATGATAGCGAAAGGTCGTTTAATAGGTATTTGTCCAACCCACACATTCTCACATCACGCGCACCGCCGCGTCTGTGAACCGGAATTCAAGTCCACAACACAGCAGCGGTTTCCACTCAGCTGTCGTGTGCATATCTGCTTGGTTTGTGTATGCGTGACTGGCGCGTTCTGTCGCGGATTTTCGGCTTGTCATTTCTCGTCCGTTTGTCAGATTTCGTTGATTGATAACTCATCCGATCGCCCGTGTTGTCCGCCACTCATCCGTTGTGGGTTATGGCCGTACCTCATCGAGATATTCCAATGAGTATTGGAATAATCGTACATCCGACTTGAGCATACATCACATGACACGAAGCCTGCACACGAAGTGCGTAGGCCCTTTTCCAAAATGGGGATGATTTTAGCCAAATTACAATCATATGAAAAGAAATCATTGATCCAGAGTTCCCGGAGCATGGATGTCACCTCTTTGAGTAACGTCGAGGAGAGTACGTCTGAGTAAAGTGCGTTGGGACGCTCCACGAACTTGATCACAAGTAGGACTTTGGTTTCTGAGGCTGTTAAACCGTCAACAGACTAATGAGCATGGGCAGAGCGCAAAGGCACGGCGAACGGCGTAGATGGCCAGTTGAAAATGTACAGCCCAGAGTCCTACGCGTTGTTACAGTTTGCACATAGGTTCTTCATTGGCTTAGTAGACTGCCCCTCTCAAAACCGGCTTCCTGCTACCTGCTCCGTTGCACAGCTTTCGAGAGTCCCCGGTAGCAGCGGCTTGTTCCATTTCGATGGCGCGTTGTATTAACTAGGCCTAACGATCCTTTCTTAGTTGCAACTCACGTTCCAGGCGAGTAGGTTTGTGAAATGAATTATACCAGTTGCTAGAAGGACAATTCGGGCGAGCATCAGGAAATTACAATTATCGTTTAGAAACCTTGCGGTTGACAAGTGAGCAAGCAGTAACAACACACTTATGCACTGCACGTCGTATATGTGCCCCACTATGTTTTAATGCCGTCTGGTGGGTGGAATCGTAAACTAGAAACAAGCATCTTTCGGTAGGTGTAGAATGCTTGTGACACTGGTATTCAAGATACGTCATTTTGTGTTTGGCAAAGAGGTGGTCTCTCGTCAAAACGCACGATCGGAATCCAAACAGCAGTTTCAGATTGAATTATAGTCTTGGAGAGAAATGAGCCATCGAAAGTAGACGGTTATATGTTTAGTCTACGTCCACGATCGACTCGGTCATGGAGGTCGCCACGTGGCTCAGTGGTCAAGAAAGTCGAGAATTGGTGCTTGCCAGAAACTGACCGTTATAAGCACGCAACTGCAACAAACGCTCACAGTTTTCTGTTCGATAAGTGCCATTAAAGCTCTGGTGGCCTAGGTCGTAAGCATTCGGTCCGGCTACCCAAGTGTTCAAGTCTCCAACCATTACTACGGTGTCTGTGCACCGCGCAGAGTGCATGGAGTTAGTTTGCTGGACTTGTTATTGAAACCAGTTGGCTACAGTTTCACCATTTTGCGCAAGATTTCACGTGGTGGACTAATGCGCACACTAATTGGGGAGACAAATTGTGCACACAAACGTACTTTTTGGTGAGTCGAACACCAGTGCTCACTTATCATGATAAAAAGACGTATCCACAGAAAGTTCACAAATGTGCCACGTCTTCACAGGTTTTGCGAGAACGTATGTAAACGGATGGGGAGAAGGAATCTCATCTATTAATTCCACTGCATTTTGACTGCCAGTAACCTCGTACAATTGACTCAAGGTCCACAGACGAGATGAACATGGTCGCCATGGTGAAACCTTCGTCGTGCAGATAGATCTGGATTGCAAATCTAAATTATGTGATGGTTAGCGAGAGATTAGCTAAGTTTGTTTCTGCGATATCCACCAGACACATGCAGGAAGCTAACAGGTGGACACAGTAAGAACCCGTCAACAGGCTCATATGGGTATTGACATTGTTTCTGGACGACAGACTGAAACTTACGGAGGCTTCAAAATTCGGTTGGAGAACTCCAATTCTCGAGATTAACAGTTAACCGGTTATCAGATCCACAGTTTTGAAAGCCTCTTCCATCTAATGAATCCTTCTAAGAGTGAACAGGTTCGTACAACCGGGACCTTCTGTGATCCTTGAATTCTCCCCAACTGAAAATCATCGTCACTTACGATCTATTGCAGAAGTTAATTTTACCTTCTCAGCACAACAGCCTACTCAGTGGTAACCCCAATGTCATCTAACAAACGTACACCGCAGTGTGCACGTTAGTGTGAAAGTACATTTCCGTACCTTCATATATGGATGTCATGCACCACATTAGTGCGCACAGCTGTTCATATTGACCTGAATCCAGGTTCTGTCTGCTTCACAACTTTCAGCGCTGTATATCAATTTTATCATCACCCAGTTACCAACCAATTGCACTCAAGGCTGCTGTCTAGCTAATGGCTTACATCCAAGTTAACCACTTGGGTCCCGGGTACCACCATCGTGTAAGACGACATTTATCATCCTAAGAATATTCACTCTTAAAAAGAGAAACATAAAGTGAAACGGAAGCTCCAAGGCATACGGTAGGGCGGAAACGAAAACTTTGGGCGGGAAATATTCGAACCGATGAACGTCGAGAAATCACATTTCTCGGGTAATGAAAAAAGAATATTGAGAATAGAAATAAGTTGACGAACACATTTTTTCGAGAGATTTATCATCATGTCATTACATTCTTAGAAGTTAAATAATGTATTCGATTAAAACGTGAGAAAAACGCAGTTACTATTGGACAACGAGAAAGCCACCAAATCCGTCCTGTCTACCAATCAACAGGGTGGCATGGACAGTCAGCCAATGTTAACTCAGGGTGAATAGTGCGTGTGTTCGTGAGTAGGCAAATAGTGGGCCAAGGGGGTTCAAGAGCTTGCATGAACTTCTTACGGAAACGGCAAAGGATGACGTAATCGGTTGGCGATCGCTTTAATCATCGCTACTTTGTGATCTTGACTGCTGTTTAGGCGCTCTGTAGACGACACGAAAAGACTAGCTAGAATTCACGTCGTGACCTGTCTGCCAAATGTTCTATGACGCTAGTTATTGATTTTCCTACTCTGCTTCTAAGCCATGCTGAGTGATGCTCACTTAAACGCTTACCAAGCTGTCCCGTGGATATTATGAAAGAACGGTGATTAACAAAGCCGCTTAGCACAAGAAAGTTAATGCAATCACGTTCGATTTCCTACTCACACCTTCCGTGAGAAAGCAACAGTATGCTCGTTTCTGGTAAACCGCTGCATGAAAGAACAGCCAGGTTGACGAACACTTATGGGGACAAGTGTTTGTAAGCTAAAAATGGGTGACTACATTGTTCTGGTAAAAGACAATCTTAGGAGTATGCCTGTACATTAGAGCCACTAAAAGTGTGAGGTCAACTCCAATAAACACAACGACTGAGGCCCTTTAAGATAAAAAACAATCCACTCAAAATAGGGATGCATTTATTGCTAAGATGAACTTCTATGTACATACCATTTACTAATAGGTAGTTTGGCAGATTTATGATTTTAGATGAGACTCAGTTGTGAAAAATCACGGTTTTAGCCGGATTTGAACCAGTGACAAAAACAGCATGCCTCAGTGCGACAAGCGTTCTACCAGCAGAGCTACAAAACCACACCAGCTCGGAAATTTCACATTTGGATTTTGCTGCCGACCCGTCCCACTGTCTCACATAGAATCCACCAAATAACCAGTAAATTGACTGCCCCAACAGGATTTCTCAAACAGTTCACGTTAGAATCGACCAACCCCACTGTTGGGCATAGAAAGTGCATTATTAAGTCGCGTTGGTGGATTCCAGATAGGACAGTAGGATGGGTGGATAAGAGAGTCCAAATGTGGGATTCCCGAGATCCCGGTGTGGCTTCGTAGGTCAGCTGTTGAAACATGTTGTTTCTGTCGCTGGTTCGAATCCAGCCGAAGCCCAGATTTTTCACATGTACACATCATTTCTACCTGTCTTTCTATCATACATACTGTTCACATTAGCCGGAGTGAACTAAATATTAAATTCGACATTTCTGGAGGCTCATCATCATCATCATCATAGACAGCAATACATCAGTGGTTCACACTAATGCTTAACTGCCACACAACCATGAAGAAACAGCAAACCCTATATAGAAAGAGAGAACGAAAAAGAAGGGGACGGGAAGGGACCTAACTACTGAAAATGAC